>RJWJ010026758.1:0-22729 GCA_004363605.1 Indri indri | reverse complement strand
GTGTGTGTGTAGGACGGTGGGAGACCTTTATTTCTGGGTATGGATGCAGGGCAGAGACCCCTGAGACCATCACCTCTCTCCACCTCCAGGAATTCCCAGAAATCGTAGGTCTAAAGCAGCGGTGCTCAGGCCAGCTGCATAATATAATTACCAGGAAGCGTATTTAAAATGGTGGCAGGCGCGCTCCCCACCCCAGATCCGGCCTGACCCACCTACCATTGGGCCCAGGTCTTGGGTTTAAACACTCCGGAGTTATTCGACTGTGCAGAAAGGTTGAGGACCACTGGCCTGAGGGTGAGGCCAGAAGGAAGGCAGAGCACCCAGTGAGCCCTAAACAGGGGTGGGAAACATGGAAGCTCAGGCGAGGCGTCCTGAGCATGTGCTCTGCGCCAGGCACTGCTGGGGGCTGCACCGGCTTGTGCAGCTCCTCTGATCGCTGCGGGCTCTCCTTTTGCAGATCAGACCCTGGTGCCGCCCGCAGCTGCCAGCACCCCCTGTGCAGGCTGAGTGTGGGGCGCGGGGAGTCAGCCTGGGGCCTCCGGAGCCTGGGGAACCCGCCCGGTGTGCACCCCCGCACCTTGCTGCTCAGTGGCCGCAGATTCACAGAGCTGGGGCCGATTCTGCACTTTCCGTGGTGGTATCTGCTTTTCTGTGACCTTAAAATGACTGGTGTTTTAAGTTTGTATCTTATCTCATGGAAATGAGTAAAACATTGGTTGCTTAATCTATCAATGTAGTACTGCTTATTCCTAACTCTGCATGGGGGCCTGGATATATCCCTAAGCAAAAATTCACGGATAATCACCAGCCTAGGAGTAACCAAGGCCCACAGTGGCAGGCCTCTCCAGAGCTGCAGTTCCCAACACTAAACACAACAGGCCAGACATCGGGGAGCAGATGGACGAGGGAAGAGACTGAACAGTTGGAATCATTTCTCGTCTCCACCCCAAAGATTTGGGTTCTTGGGTGTGCAGGAGTGTATATTTTCATTCCTGGCGTGATTCTGATACATCCAGGCTTGGAACTTATGTCCTGAATGGGCCATAAAGCAGAAAACCAGCCATTATCCCGCTTGGGTTTACACAAAGTCGGTGGGAGTGGGAGAGTAAAGTGAAGAAGGGGGAAATTCGTGTGCCCAGGTTATGATGGCACGTGAGCCCATGAAGGTCAGTGTCCCCAGGATGACGCAAATAGAGAGGAGTCTTGCGAGTGAGGTGTCACAGTCCTCAATCGATGGGGAGGAGAGGACAAGAAGGTCATAAAACATCAGCCATGTAACAGTGAGTGTGGCCTGGACTCCAAAGGAGAAGTTTCTACACAAGAGTAGCAGAGTAATGGTCTGAAAGAAGCCCCAGCGAGCAAGGATGCTGCTGGCCGCCACGGGTTGGAAGATGTTGGGGTACAAAGGGAAATGGGGTGTCCACTTGAAAAAGAGGGTGGGGAGTGTTCTTGGGGCCTGGCCAGGTCTCCAGCAAGGCTAAGGGGCGGCGGAAGTTGAATTCGATGGCACTAGTCTGGGTGATAACAGAGCACAGGGGGAGCGGAGGGAGCAGCCGCTGCGAACGGGAGAAGGAAGCGCAGCACCCTCCAGGGGTGGGAGGACGGCAGGAGGCCCACGTCTCGGCCGGAGGCTTAGGGTGGCAGGGGAGAGACGCACAGGTGGGCTTTGTTGGCCTCAGTGTTGTGGGCAATGAAACGAGGAGAGCTCAGGAGTCTTAGATCCAAACAGAGTGTGATGAGGAGTCTTGCCGGTGCCCTGGAGGAGGAAGAACCAGAGACTGCGGACAGGGACCACGCCTGGAAAAGATTCCCCACCAGGAGGTCGGAGAGCAGTTTCTGAGGACATTTGCCACTTGGGGGAATTAGGAGTTGCTTATGGTTAGTTGCAGGACAAAGATTTTACCTGCAGACTTTCTTTGAAGAGCAAAGATAATCCCCGAAGCTCTCTCAATGGACATTTGTTTCATTGAATTGAAATAGAGTTGAGGGCGTCTCTTACTTGTGGGATAATAGAAAGTCAGATCAGGAAGGGCCTGTGGGATGGAGCCCACTCCTCGCACGCACACTAGCGATCTCTGTGCTCTGGCCCGTTTCCCGCCGCCTCATGCCATGGCCCCCGGGGTTGCTGCTTGGCCGTCTCCCACTGTCGTCCGTCCCCAGACGGCCGGCTCTTCCACGCCTCCGCGCACACACGCAGCGCTCCTCTTGGAAGGCCCACTCCCCACTTCAGTCTGGCCAACGCCTGATCATTCTTCACGTGTCAGGCAAACCCCAATGTTTCTTCCTCCCTAAGCTCTTTCTGGCTCTCCCGGGCACACTTCGAGGTTCCTTCTGCTACATTCCTGCTGTGCTCTCTCATACTTTCCTTACGGCGATGACCTTGTCTCGGTAGAACTGCCTGCCTGTCTCTTCACTAAACTGCAGACGCTTGAGGTTAAGCACTAAGGGATTTCGCATTCTGTCCCTGGCTCCTGCAACGGTGACGGGAACATTATAGGTTCTCAATTACTAGTGGAATGACGAAGGAACAACAGAATGAGTAGTGGGCAGACACTTTGGAGTCAAACAGCCCGGGACGCATATCTTTATCCTATAATTTATTGTTTTATGACTTAGGGAAAATTACTCAATTCATTATCTGTAAAAAAGACCGTAATAATACATTCCTTAATTGGAAAAAAAAAGTCTGTAAACACGCCCGTCCCATAGTTGGCACAGGAATACATTGTAGCTATTATATTTCTGCCCAAGTTCCCAGAGCCCGGTTACGTGGCGGGAACGTCTGGAGGGAGGCGCGGGCTCTTCCTGAGAGAAGGGCCTCGTTTCTCACCCTTCCTCCCTGGGCGCACCACCGTCTTTTCAGCTCTGGTAACCCGTTAGCCCAACACTCTGAATCGTCTCTCAGATTCTCTCTCTTCCACTATTTCCATCTCTGCCACCCTTCTTTGGGTTTGAATTGTGTCAAAAAGTCTCCCAATGGCTTTGTTGACTCCAGTGTCTCCGGCTCTACTGCACAGCACTATAACAGCCTCCTCTGCTCAAGAACTTGCCGTGGATCCCCATGGCCTTCTGATTAAAATCTAAGTTATTCTCACGTGTCAAGGCCTTCCATGAATGAGCTCTACCTTTGTCAGTCTTTGCTCACTGTCCTCCAGCTAGGTTGTTCTGTTTCTTTCCCAGCTTCTGTCCTTGCTAATCCTTCTTATTAGAATATTCTTTCCACTCTTCATGAGCAGTCGACAGCTGACCCTTCTAGGTTTAGCTAAAGGTGAGTCTTTTCCATTAAACCTTCTTTGACTGTTCCCGCTGTGCATCGGGGTCCTTCTTTCCCTGCACTGATTTCCCTCTACACGTTTCAATCCAGCCTGGACTTAATCTCCACCACCTTATTTGTAGATTGCTACAGAATTTTCCTGGAGCTATTTTAAATCCCCAACTCATCTACAAGCTTCTTAAATACTAAGGCTGAATCCTCTTCTTCTGTTGCGTCACCCCAAAACACCCGGTACGCTGCTGGGCTTTGTATAAGTACTTAAGTGGATGTCTATTTCAGACCTTCCCCAGGAGAAGCAGGGCATATATAGCATCGTTGCAGCAGGCCGAATAATGGCCCCAGAGATGTCAGGCCCTCAACCCTGGCACCTATAAATGTTACCTTACGTGGAAAAAGGATCTTTGCAGATATGATAAAGTTTAGGCTCTTGAGGGGGGATTATCCCGAGTTATCTGGGTAGGCCCTAAATGCCGTGACCAATGTCCTCATAAGAGAGAGGTAGAGAGAGCTGAGATACACATGGCAGGAGAAGACAAAGTGACCGCAGCGGCCAGGTCACAGTGTCGGGGCCCCACGCCAGGCATGCAGGTGGCATTCCACATGCGGCACGATCTCCACGAAAGCCTCATTGGGAGCACGGCCCTGCTGACTCTTTGATTCAGCCCAGTGAACCTGACTTCACACCTCCAGCCTCCAGACCATCGGAGAGTAAATCTGTGTCATTTCAAGTCTCCAAGATTGTGGTACCTAGTTACACACGCCACAGGAAACTCAGAGAACCGGCGTGCCTATGTTTATGGATTAAATTGAAGAAATAGTTAGGTGGGATGATGTACCTGCAAAAGAGAAGGAAAAGACCGTGGGAAACCTTTAGACAGTGTTGGAAGGACTCAGGAAGAGACCCTCCTCTGCTCAGGTGCACCCCAGGCATTCGTGGTCGGCCTCCCCTTCGTGTCTCCCAGGACTGCCGGGGCACCCAGGGAGCTCTGCGAGCCCAGCGTCACTGGAACAGGCACCCTACATGGGCTCAATCCTCTTTACAACCTTGGAGGTGGATGCTGCTAGTTACCTTCACTTCGTAGGCAAGAAAATCGAGGCTGAGGAAACACAAGTGCTTGTCCAAGGCCACACGGAACCGCACTTGGTGAACGGGTCTGTGACGTTCTCTTTCGTCTGTCCTGCGTCTCTACTTCCAGCTCTTTCAAGTCTCAGGGTCTCAGCCACTTCCACCATCTCAGCAAGTGATTAAGTGGGTGGGTTTTGCAGCCAGATGAACCCTGGACTCAAATCCGCCCCTTGCTACTGCTGTGCTAAGGCAAGTTGCTTAACTTCTGCAAGCCTCAAGATCATTGTCTCTAAAGTGAGGACGGTGGTGGCTTAAACAACAGTGCTGCTCTGCGGTTTAAGTGCGAGTGTGGACACAAAGCTCTTTGGACAGTGCCTGGCACTCAGTAAAGTCTTAGTGTATCTTAACCATCACTTTTATTGCTGTGTTGTTTTTTAATAGATTCAGAAATTCTCTTACAGCCGAGATCGATTCGAATGCCGGTGAGCTGATTCACGCCACTTTATAAACCAGAAGGCCAAATTATTCATTCAGTTAGTATCATAAGGTTGCCAAGCAGACCAAATACCATGTTGCCCTCCCAACCTGCCCCCTGGGGACATTGCCAGGGACCTACTGAGAAATTCTCATTATCCACCTTGCATTTTTTAGATTCGCACAGGACTATTATTCCTCTCTTTGCAATGTCATTTTAGCTTCTTTTCACAGCATGTCACATTTCCAAGTTAATTTACATTTAGCTGTGGCAGTGAAAGTCTCCTTAATGTAAACTTTCAATCAAAGAGGATAATCCTTTTCTGACCTTGAGTGCAAGATCTTGTGCTCTGTCTTACTTTGGGGACTGTAATCTCTCTCCCTGTCCATGGACAACACTGTTTATCCCCAAAGGAAAGAAAAGCAGGTTTTCATTTTGGGGGCAAATGATGTATTATATAGAGTCGCGAAGAACTCCCCGCTGGCAATCTCAGCAGCAGAGGGCCGAGTGCGTTCGTCAAAGAAGCTATTGATGCAAAGGCAGTAGCACCAGTGTCCTCAGCTGCCCTTAGAAGGCCTCTCCTGAGGTGTTTGTCTGGGAGTAGGGCTTGCGTTTCTGACATTTGCAAAGGAGCCTGTGGGGCTGCTGTCTTAAGTATAGGAACCAGCTGGGAGCTCCCTCCTACTATCAGCCCTGAAATGCTGTGACATTCCTTTGTTTCCAACAGCCTGGGAAGGGACTGCGGAGATGTGAGTGGGTGGTTATGGAATGCCCCTAAATCAAACCTGGTTCCTGGCCCCAGAGTGGGTCAAACATACTCCTTTCTGTCCTTATTTCTGTCTGTACCTCCCTTTTTCTTTTTATTTTCTCTCCCATCCTTCCTTGCACTTCCTTTTTGCGTGTGTGTGTATGTGTGAACCTCCACAGAACACTCTAATAAAAGTGATAATGGAAGTTAAAAATATTTGGAATTAAATGTACTTTTACTGTAACTCCATTTAAAATTAAATAAAAATTCTGAAGGACGAAGGTATGTGTTAGAAGTATCAGGAGACAGCAAATCTCAAACATCTTATTTGAGAAATAAACTTCCAATATGGTTTTAGGGTTATAGTCTTCCCAGAACCAAGTTCAAATCTTAGCCTCCCACTCAGATGTTTGTGGCAATGTCTAGTTGGATTGTTCATTTTCCCCTACATAAGAGAATACAGAGTGTGTTGTATTTGGGGGTCATGGTTGCTCAAACTCCTGATAGATAAATAATTTATTTATTGTCCAGCTCTTCTCATTTTGGATGATAGAGCTACTCTCCTGGGGAATGGGCCTGGGTGGTTTTAGAAATCTCATGAGTTACCACCATAAGCCTTAACATTGGCAATGATGAAACTTCTAAGGCATTAAGCACAACCACCCAAAGAAATACTATATCATAATGAAGGCTTGGCTGTCTAGCTGTACTTAAAACCATTTTTCCTTCCCTTAGAAGAAAATGTAGGGAAAAAGCTTCTAGATATTAGACTAAGCAATGATTTCTTGGACAGGACATCAAAAACACAGGCAACAGGAGCAAAAAGAGACAAATGGTATAGCATCAAACTATTAATAAAAAGCTTCTGCCCAGCAAAGGAAACAATTAACAAAATGAAAAGGCAACCTATGGAACAGGAGAAAATATTTGCAGACCATATATCTAATAAGGAGTTAATATCCAAAATATGTAAGGAACCCTTGTAACTCAGTAACAAGAAAACAAAGAACCTCATTTAAAAATGAGCAAAGGAACTGAATAGGCATTTCTCCAAAAAAGACACACAAATGGCCAACAGGTGTATGAAAAGGTGCTAGAAATCACCAATCATCAGGGAAACGCACATCAAAACCACCATGAGACATCACCTCACATATGTTAGGATGGCTGTTATCGAAAAAAAAAGGACAACAAGAGTTGGCAAGGATGTGGAGAAAAGAGAGCCCTTGTACACCGTTGGTGGGAATATAAATTGGTGCAGCTACTATAGAAATCAACATGCAGGTTCCTCAAAATATTAAAAATCAAATTACCATTTATCCAGCAGTCCCACTTCAGAGTGTATACCCAAAGGATGTAGAATCAGTGTGTTGAAGAGATATCTGTTCTACTACATTCATTGCAGCTTTATTCACAATAGCCAAGACAGAATCAACTCGCGTCCACTGACAGATGAATAGATAAAGAAAATGCAGGGTGCACACACACACACACACACACACACACACACAATGCAATATCATTCAGCCTTAAAAAGGAAGGAAATCCTGCCGTTTGGGACAACATGGATGAACCCGGAAGGCATTATGCTCAGTGAAATAAGCCCGACACAGAAAGGCAAATGCTGTGTGATGTCACCTGTATATGGAGTCTGAAACAGGCAAACACACAGAGGCAGAGAGGTGGTTGCCAAGAGCTGGGAGGAGGCAGAAATGAGGCGGTGTTCGTCAAAGGCTACAAAGTTTCAGTTATGAAAAATAAATACGATGTGGAGATCTACATTATGATACGGGGCCTATGACTACCAATACTGTCCTGTATACTTAAAAGTTTGCTAAGGGTGGATCTTACAGTAAGTGCTCTCACCACAAGTGGAGAAAAACGGGGGTGGGGGAGGAAACTTTCGGAGGCGATAGACAAGTTTATGGCATCGATAGTGACGATGGTTTGATGGTTTCATGGGTGTATACTTACCTCCAAACACACCAAATAGTGTACGTTAAATATCTACAGCTTTCTGTATGTCAACCAGATCTCAACAAAGTGGTTAAAAATTTATGTTTCCCCAAGCATAGTTTTCTTTAGTTCTGACCTAATTTCTTTCTGTTGCTGCGATGCGGAGCTGGTGTTCAGTTGAGTCCGGTATGTTAGGAGGTTTAATAACTGTCATCAGAGCCCATGCGACGACGCTTCCCACATCCTGTCCTCACGATCCCCCACGCTCCCCAGCCTCAGTGTCCCCACCGGCCACAGCAACACCGGATCTTCCCTAAACCTTGGAACTGCTTCCTTTCCCTCTGCCAACTTCATGTCCCTATCCCTCGATCCCCTTCCCGCCCCTCCCCTGCAGTGTGTTCACCACCCCGCCCAGCCACGGTGTGTGACCACTGGCGGGCGGAGGGGAGGTGGCGGATTTGTAGCATTTGCCAAGTTCCGTGGTGTAAACACTCCCGCTGTGGGAGCGCTTCAGGACAGTTTAACAAGCGGCTCACAGAATTCCTGCACATTTCATAGTCAGCTCTCCCAAAGGTGGGGGGAGTCTAGCACATCGTTGACGGAAATCGTCCTTGGCTCGTCCTGGAGCTCTCTCCTGTTCGTTGTGCAACTTCTCCAAGAGCAATCCGCAATCATTGCTTCCACTGACTAGCCTGGCACTCTCCCCTCAGACGTTTACGGTCTGGTTTTTACCTCTTTAAGATCATTAGTGATGTCATTCTTGTTGTAGTTGTCACGAAAGGAGTCCATGCAAAACCTCAAAACAAAACAACACAACTTTCATGAACGAAAATGAGTAGGAGTGTGAGAGATGCCACGGATAAGCCCTGACCTCTCTGTGCCTCCCTTTTGGCTTCCACAACGCTGCGCTCTCCCGTCCTCCTGGCTCTCTGCTCCCTCTTCTTCCTCCTCCAGCCTCACGGGGTCCCCGTCCCCGGAGCCCTGTCTTCAGCCCTCTCTTCTCCCTTCCTCATCTCCCTGGAGTTCGACCTTGGTGACTCACAGGCCTTCCTACGTGGGGTCTCTCCTCTGAGCTCCAGTCAGTGTCTCAGTTCCCTGAGGGTCCTTTCTTCCCACTAGTCTGAATAGCTCAGAATAGACTCCACCAGCGTGACCTTCGTCATCACTTCTGCCACCTGTGTGCTTCCTGTTTCTGTCGACGGAGCCACCATCCTTGCAGTCACTGAGGCTACACGTGGGCTCCTCTGTGCTCGCACGTCCCACGTGGTGCCTCTCCCAGCTACCTTTCCTTCCGTTTTCACCCCCATGGCTTAGACCGTCGTTCCTAGTGTCACACCTTTGGCCTCCAGAATTGCTCAGATGAATAAGAAATCCAGCTATAAGATGTATATTTATAAAGCACAGCTTGGCCAATCCCACCTTTCTGCTCAAACACCTTTGGTTACACCTGAACTTCAGCCTTAGCCCGGCACTCAAGGCCCTCAACAGCATGGCCCTGACTGCCATCCAGCATGACCCTTCACTTCCAGCATTAACCCCCTCAGACTTCGCCCGTGTTGTTCCTTCAGTCTGGAACTCTTTTCTGCTGTTCCGCATATCCACAGCCGCCCAGCTTCAAAGTCGAGGTCAAATGCCACCATTTCTACACACTCTTTTCTGAGCTCCCCCGAATGTGAACAAGTGCACCTGCATGCTCTAAACAGTCAGAACACTGTGACACGTCGCTTTCCGCCTTGCGTCTCAGTAATCTGCAGAAGAAAGGAGGAAGGAACATTTATTAGGTCTGCATTAGGACTGTCTATTAGCTCCTTTGGTGTTTATATAACCCTGGGAGATGGCTGATATTACCCCTTGTTACAGAAGAGGAAACAGTGGCTCAGAGTGGCACCTTATTTCTCACGGCAGCCTGTCCGACTCCGCGTCTGTGCTCTCGCCACTGGGTCGAGCGTGCGCCTTCACTCCCCTCTGGACGGTGCCCACCTTGAGGGTAAGCACTTGCTTTCCACCTTCGCAAACCCCAGCGTTGCACGCGTGGCCAGCAGCAGTGAGGGCCGAGGCTGAGGCAGCACAGACTGGCCGCGGTCCGTTTCCCAGCTGTGTGCAGGACCGCAGCCGCGCAGTCCAGGTACTCGGGCTGTAACTACCTCGCCGCCCATTCGCGTCCGCGCTTGTTCCTGCTCTCCGAGTCCCGCTTCTGCCTTTCTCTCAGCCTGGCCAGCGCTGGAGGGCACGGAGATGGCGTCTGAGGTGCTCCTTTGTCCAGAACCTCAGCGTAACCATCGACGAGTGATTTCTGGGGATGGAAACAGGTTGTTTTTCGAGATGCTTTTGTGCTGCTTTTTGGACCAGTTCTACTTGCATTTTCTCCACCTCATTTTCACGGATAGAAAGTGCGTGTAGAGTCCACTCTTCCTAAAATTGTTTCTTCTGGACACCCCCAGCCTCCTTGACCGATTCCACACACCCCTCCACCCCTGCTGGCTGCCCAGCGCCCAGCACCCAGGGCAGCTCCCGACTCCCTCCCCACAAAGCTTAACCGTCCCCCGTCTCCGCTAGGCCTCCTTCACTGATCTTACAAACCAGCTGGCACCAGGCGACTGTTCCTGGAGCTTCTGTGTGAATTCCGTACTCTTTCCAGTTGATCAGGAGCTTTATGGAATGATTTAATTTGAGAAACTGTAATGGTAGGAGCTCAGGCACCATGTTTCCCTGTTGGGAAGATAGTTTAGGGTGAGGGGACTTTTCTGAGGATCCTCCCATCACACTCTTGGTGGCCCAAGCCAGCTACGCCCAAGTCCCCACGCCCAGTGCTCCCCACTTGGTCCGTAGCTGGGAAGTGCCGAGCTCTCATTGCCAATCCGGTTAGCCACCTGATACGCAAGGTGACTCACAGGCAGGGCTGATGAAACTAGAGACAAACATAAACGTGATTCCCCTGAAGAGCAAAGTGGCACCCGTGTGCGGCTGGCACTCCCGGAGCTAAGGGAGTGGTTGCCAGAGCCGGCCGTGGAGCCTCAGAGACAAGCCGCGGCAGGGTTTCTTCTCTTCCGGCTCCCAGCCCATCAGCAACGCCTGTGACAGTTGCCATACGCTGTCCCAGGACAAACCACGCCGTTGGTGGCAGCGGGGAGTGGGGAGAATCCGGTGCTGTCCTGTGGATGGCGGACGGGCAGGCCCCTGCACCTGCTTTTGTTTTTTCAAAAAATGCCAGAGAGCCTCTGACTCCCTTGGTGTGTTGCTTTGACATTAGAAATCCTCGTTTTGCCTCCAGATTCATGCATAAATCCTCGTAAGGCCCCGGATCTATGGTGGATGGATTTCATGGGCATCAGCGGTTCTGAGCAGCTGTTGTGGTATTTCCGACTTCCGAGGGCACGTTCATTCCCATGAAGTGCTCCAGGGACATCTAAGCTCCCACATGCCTCCTTCCCGCCTGTCCTCTCTCTGTCCCAACCTGCGAGTTACCGCAGCCATTGCTGCAACTGTTCTGGGCTCGCTCAGCAAAGGCCGTCCCTATTAATCCATTGTTAATGAAATGCTCTGGTTTATTTGCATATATTTATTTGTATCTCATCAGTGTGTCACGAGATGAAATGTAACACTAGGAAGTGAAGTTGCTCCGCTGTGACTACCGATAATGTTGATTGTTATTAGCATCTTTGGGGATGTGGGAAACATTTTATTTGTGTCAAGGTGATATATTGAAAAAGAGAGCACTTGCCCCTGATAGAAGGGTTAGGAATTGCCAGATAAATGCCAAGCGTTGTAGACAGACAGGTAGATAGGTAGGTATATAGATAGAGCGATAATATAAACACATTCATATGCATTATATACAATTTTATATATGTAATATATTTAGGTATTACATGTATAAATAGAGACAGATGCTAATCTCAAGTACTCAATGACGGGAATTCAAAACTTCTTTTGTTAGGGAGAAGGAACTGAGCCAGACACCGAGGCAGAGGAGGACAGGCTGAGCTCCCAAAGGAGGGAGGTCTGGCGTCCCGCACAAGCAGCTGCACCAGTCGCTGGGTGATGTGCTGGCTCCTGGCCGGACACCACGGATTCACCTCGGGCCTCAGTAGGCCACGGGGGAAGCAGATGCTCACAGCTGTTCCCAGGCAGCAGCCAAGGGTGTGCTCATGAGGCGAGGCCATGCCTGTGCCCCAGGGACTCCGCCCTGAAACACTCTGGGAGTGCAGCCTTCGCACAGGCCTGGCTGCTGCACTTGACATCCAGCTGCAGCAGGAAGTCATCCCTGGCAGCTACAGCATCCTGGGCTCTGAGGAACAGCGTGATCCTGACTTTGTGCTGAGGAACGAGGAGCTCTGAAGCTTACCCCTTTTAACTCTGTAGCATTTCAAACAGTTTCTTGACCTCGCAGAATCATCATTATGAAATACGTAAATGTGATCTTCACTTCAGAGGCAAGATGATCTGATCTCAGATACCAGTCTCAGGACCAACAGCATCAAATAATCTGGTCACCTTGCTGAGAATACAGATTCCCACCCTACACTCTAAGGGTAGGTCTGGAGTGGGTCCTGGAGTCTGCATTTAAACAAGCAGCCAGATTTGGGGACACTGTTGTGGTCTAACTCCCCGCAAGCATAGAAATCCCTTCCACAATATTCCTGAGCTGGAGTCTAAGCAGCAATTGTTTCTCTTACTGGGCTGAAAACTGCCTCAGAGTGATGTTTTCCCATGTGCCCTGGGTTACCCATTGGCACAACAGACCAAAGCCCTCTGGATCTGGGGGGCTGGGAGAACAGCCCAGGGCAGAGGAGTCGGTGTGTGTGTGCATGCATGTTGGGGGCACTGGTTGCAGCAGGTCTGAGGCAGAAGGGAAGGTAACATTTAGAGACAAACAGGGGCTTGGCTTGTCTAGTCCAGCCTTCTAGAACCAAGGGAAACAGAGGCTGGGGCAGGGCAGAAAAGACAAGTGTGCGAAAAGAGAGCACTGCGATGCGCAGCTTGTCCGAGAGACTGCCAGCAATGTGACTGGTGGGGAACACGCAGAGCCGCACCAGCAGAGGGGAGACCTGCGGGGGGCAGCAGGGAGTCAGCATCAGGCTGACATTAGGGAAACCTCAAAATACCCAAGAGACTTGAGCAAAAGGAAACCAGTCATTCCTCCTTGTAGGGGCAAGAAAGGGAGTTGCTGGCCAGAGTGTCAGGGGAGGGCATGGGACCCCTAGCTATAAAAACGATTTCTAGATCCCACTGGTTTGCGGGGCAGGGCTGTCATCAGCACAGGTCTCTTAGTTCTGTGAGGGGCAGAAGACCTGCAAAGGATGGATCTCGTTTGGCACCTGTGCCGTGCTGCTAGGAGGGAGCAGGTCCTGGATCCTCTGGTCTCCAGCTGCGTCTTGGTTTTCATGGTCCCTGCACTGTCGGCCACCCCGGTGGAGCACCTTGAGTTAGGAGAGTGCAAGATTCCAGAAACGGTGTGATCAGTATGGAACAGAGTGGAGCTAACACAGAGCTATTAATAACACCTTCTTTGTTCTGGACATTATACTATTAAGTAGCTCCAGAATGACTCATTTTCCTTTTAGCAGTCTTTTAATAAGATCAGTTCTCGAACTTGCAGACATCTAAGCCCTCTAGAACCCTTTCATAGAATTTCTCTTAAAATCATATCTGAATGCAAGTGATGACTTTATCTTTTTCCTTATCAAATTTTATCTTTTAGTTTAGACATACCTTTTCTGGGTTTCAGAGGCTTTTCTGAATCCTGATCCATGGCCAGTGTATTAGCTATCCCCTACATGTTGATTTCATTGGCAAATTTGATCAATATGACTTTGGTGGCTTCATCTAAGTCTTGAAAAGAGTTTGCAAAACATTGAACTGATGTAAAACTTTGTGGTGCCGTAGTAGAGACTTCCCTCCACCTTGACGCTGAATAATGAATGTTCAGCCGGCTACAAAGTCACCTGGTTGTCCTGTCACACGCAGCACTTTCTAAATGACTCAGTGACAGCATTCATCAAGTGCGTCGTAATTTCGTTTCACATAGCCGTCTCACCCACCAGGCTGAGGTTCTCTAAGGTGAGGGCCACGTTTTATTTGCTTTTGTGATTACAGCGCCCAGCACGGTAAGCGTGCAACGTACCTGGTGCATTTCTGCAACTTGCCTACGGTGGTATCAAGAAGACTTGGCAATGTTCTTGCCAAAATTAAGGTACTCTCTTTTGTGCTGCATTTCAATCTATCAAGAAATGTCATGAGCTGTGAGGATAATTGGATGCAAGCTAACCTCAGAATCATTCATTCTTCTTACATGGGAAACATCGGTTTGATAACATGCCATTGGTTTGTTCATCTAACTCGGACTTTTGTTAGTACTCCAGGTCACATTCGTTGCTCTGTAGTTTTTGGTCTCCACCTTTTTCTCTGTTCCTCCCTCCCCTGAATATCTCCAGTACTTGAGCCTTTGCCTGTTGCCTATGATTTCCTGGAGATTCTTAATTGTGTCCCTGTGACTCCAGTGATCCCCTCTGGCTCTCAGGAGGTCCCTGCTCGGCCGCCTAGCTGAGCTGATGGAGAGCTTCCACGCCCTGGCGCCCTGTTTCTCCCCCTTCCTGAACCACACTTCCCTGTTACCCGGGGCTCAAGCTGGGCCTCTGTGGCTGGGTCTGGAGGAGGCTGAGGATTTCACCTGGGGAGCCCCACACTCTCTCATGGCTGGCCTGGGTCAGGGCAAGGACAGTGCTGGTGCCGAAGGGCCCGCTGTGCCACCACCCTCCAAGGACTCTTGAATAACCCCGTAGGGAAGAGGCCTCCATGGAATCCCGGGGATTGCATTCCCTGCTAACTGTGGTGGTGGGGGGAGGGCTGGATGTGATTGGGCACATCAAAGACTGAGACTTGTCTTCCTGCTGAGCTGCTCAGAGCCAGTTCACGCCATTACTCAAGTCTTACTCCCCTTCCAGTTTTAGCATCATTTTCATGGAGAGGGAAGAAAAGGGAGCAGATTAGGACTGAGCAGTTGTCTTCCCCAGGCCCTGTTCCACCAAGGCCGCCTGCCAAGTGCAGCGGCAGCGCCGCCAGGCCGCGTGCTTCCTGCGTCCTGCATCGCCCTGGCTGTACGTCCTCAGCTGGATGTCCCCGCTTCCCTCGTCACATTCATTCTGCACAGATCTGTCAAGCGCCTGCTGTGTACAGCACTGAACAACACAGAAAACACAAACCCTGCCCACCTGGAGCTGATGTCCCACCAGGACACACAACGAACAAGACAAATAAGTCAAATAACTTCTACGCTGGGGGGTGAGAGCCGCTGTGGAGGGGAGAGCAGGTGCTGGAGGGGGAGGGACAGGGAGCTGAGATCATAAATAGCGTGGTCTGGGAAGGTCCCAGCTTCCCAGGGCATTTGAGTCCCTGGGGGGTGGCAGGGGGTGGCATGCAGGCGCCTGGGGGTGCTCCAGACACGGGGAACCACCACCTGAGGCACAGCCCACCTGATCGTGTGAGGAGGTCAGACAGACCACAACAGAGAACTGGAACATGTCGTATTACAACCTGGATTCCCCAGAGAACCTGCTGGTTTCTCCTTCTCTGTGTCAGAACTGACCGTTCTGGACTCTGACGCAGCGATGCTTTTAGGAGCCAGGAAGTAAGTGGCCAGGACTCGTGGTCCCGCATTAGGTGTCCCGGATGGTCACTTTCGCTTTCTGAGCACTTGCTGTCAGCCATCAGTTTGTTCGTGGATCGCACACACTAGTACCAAGTACGCCCACACAGCCATGAGGCAGACGTTCACACCCCTGCCCCGTGTGCTTGGGGATGCCAGGACACAAGCGACTGTCTGAGAGAGGACGTGAGCAGCGTGGTGCGGCAAGGTCCAGCAGCCTCTGGTGGGAAGCGATGCCCAAAGCACGTCTTGAAGAATGGATGGGAGGAGCTTCACAGACGGAGCTTGCCAGGGTGTCGGAGGTCCCCGCACACCTTCAGGACGGATCTGATGTCCATGGGGGCTGGGTATGGAGGGGGCGCTGGGAGGGCTGCAGGGGGAGCACGGCAGGGCCCCGGTCAGGTCGGGTCTTGTCCGTGAGTCACGCAGGACTGCGTTCTCAGTCGAGGGAAGCACTGAGCAGTCTGGGCAGGGGAGTGACCTGGCCCCCTGTGCCGTCTCTGGTGATGTGAGGAGAATCGGTTGTCGGAGAGCAGCACCGGCTGCGGCAGAGCTGGGGGAACGGTTGCTGCAGCTTTTCGCTCCTGAGCTCGGTGTGAAGGAAGGAAGAACTACTCGAAACACTTAGTGTTGAGAGAGAAGAGGAGAGACCAAAATCTGAAGGAGACAATGGCTTCCCAGCTAAGTTTCTCCCCGTATTTATTGCCAAGGACACGTGCAAAGGGTCAGGGCCGTTTGCTAATTTCTTTAACGACTTCCATACAGGTCAGCTGTTTCCAGCTAATCTTTGCACTCAGTAAACGAGCAGCTTTGGGCAGGCGTTTTCACCTGACCCTTCCTTCACCTGCTCACGTGCTTTCCATCCATCCATCCATCCCTTCTTCTAGGCCCAGCCCCTACAGGAAGCCACCGTGGCCAGACTCAGGTGGCTTCCATGAGATGGTGACACGTGGGCAGACTCCAGACGAGGAGCCCGATCTGCGGGCCTTGGGGTTGACCTGCTGCCTGGTGTGGGGAGGGAGGAACAGGATGACACCCCAGTGTCTGACCTGGAAGCGGTGGATGGCAGCGCCGTCTGCTAATGGCGCATCCACATCTCCTCTCTTCCAAGCCCCAAGTTCCAGCTCAGGTCTCCTAGAAGCAAAGCCTGAGACAAGGACTGTGATGCTCATTGATTTATCGAGGGTTGTTCTCAGGGAAACGGCCGGGCAGGGGCACCTCAGCAAGGGTGTGTGGTCTCGGCTGGAGGCTGACAGTGCCGGGAGCTCTGGAGCGTGCAGGGCCGGCAGAGTTGGCTCCGCCTGGAAGCAGGGCAGCCGAGCCTCTGCACCCTACGTCGGTCGCTGGCCAGGGCTGCCTCTGCTGGGCACTCGGGATGCTTGTGACCCCTCGCGCAAGTTGCGTCTTGTTCTGCTCATGACAATTCTCCTGAGAAAGGGGCACTTACGAGTCCTTAACGACGCATACTTGACAAATAAAAATTGCATGTGTTTAAGATGTGCAACATGATGATTTCATAAGTGTACACACTGTGAAATGATTACCACCATCAAGTTAATTAACACATTCATCACCTCACATAGGTACTTGGTTTTTTGAGAAAAAACTCCAGAAAAATCTGTTTTTCCGCTTTCCATCTAGCTCTTGGTTGTATTCTATATCACTGAGGTTACTAAAAAAGTGAGTTCTGGATAAATGAGTTGTTTGGGTCCCAGAAAGATTGTTCTAGTTTTCCTGCAGGGGGTGGTTGGGGGAGTCGGGTCATGAGAGTGCAAACTGCAGAGGTGGCGTTCTAGTCATCGTCTGTGCAAACAACCCCCGGAGCTCTGGGAGTGGCCTCACCTGTGCTGCCCTGCGCAGAGGCCCGGGTGTTCTGAGCTCGCCACTGAAGAAATGCACACCAATATTACCCTCGCCAGTTCCTGGCTCTCCCACTGCTTCTGCCAGAGGGAGGTGTGGCTGGCGGAGCAGCCGGGAGGGGACGGCTGGCACAGGCCCTGCCAGGCCCGCTGCTCTGTGCAAACGCAGCGGCACCAAACACGGCTCGCACAGGTCCCAGGTGCCCTGCAGGAGACCTGTGCCTGCCAAGCCTCCCGCCCACAGCCATCCACGGTGTGTTGGTGACCTCACCCCCAGCTGGACTGTGGCTCTTTCACAATATTGCTGGGATATGTCCAGGTTGCCATGGGAACACGCGGGGGCTCTGCTGTCAAGACCAGATCCCTCAGACTGCTGCACAAATAAACAAGATCTACAGGGACAAGACCCTATTTCCGTGGCTCCCATGGCCAAGGGGCAAAGGGGTCCAGAAGGGACAGTGTCCTGCTGGGTGCCGGTGGCCAGGGGAAAGTGCCCCTCCCTCATTCGAGGAGGCTCTGCTCACAGGGTGGGAGGAAGAAAGAGGGAGTGAAGGGTCCTGGAGGGAGGAGGGTTTCGCAATCAGGGAGCTGAGATTCAAATCTCAGTTCCCAATCCGCAGTCCTGCTGCTGGGTGTACAGCATACCCAGGGGAGGTGCAGTCAGCGAGTGGAGGAGCCGTCTGCACTCCCACGCTCCTGCGGGGCCGTGCGCAACAGCCGGGATCGGAACCAGCGCCGCGCCCGCCTGCGGATGCTCGGATAGAGCGAATGCGGCACACACAGAGGAATACCATTCAGCCTGTAAAACAGAAGGGGATCCGGTCACTTGGGACAAATGAACGAAGCTGGAGGTCCTGTTAAATGAAATGGGCGAGGCACAGAAAGGCAAACACTGCACGATCTCACCGATTCGCGGACTGTGCAGAATACGTGGATTCGTAGACTAGAGTGTGGAATAGTGGCCACCGGGGAGCTGTTGGCGAAAGGACGCAAAGCTTCCGTCAGCTGGACTCTGCAGGAATAAGTTCAGGAGGTCTGCACAACACGATGACTACAGTTCATAACAACCTCTTGTATTCTTGAAATCCCTGAGTGTGTTTTAAGTGTTCTCACCACAAAAAAATCAAAAGGAACATAGGCGACGTAATGCATATGTTAATGAGCTCCATTTAGCCATTTTGCAGTGTATACATATTTCAAGACGTGGTATGGATAAACATATGCAATTTTTATTTGTCAATTTACAAAATAAATTAAAACAGCAACAACGAATCCAGGCTCCTGCACCCGGAGCCATCCCTTGTCACATGGGTACCATGCCCATCCCTCAGGGCATAGCCGGGGTTAGAGGCAGAAACACCATCAAGTGCTGAGCCCAGCATTATGACACAGCCAGCATCCTCGAAACAGTCACCAGCGAGGGCCAGAGGGAAACGCTTTTGCTGCCAAGAGCATCGTGTCCTTTGCAGATTCGCTGAGTCCTTGTCCACACTTGGTGCCTGGAGCCTTGGTAACACTGGGACTCCAGTGTTCAGGGATCCCTGCCTGCCCGCACGGTTCTTCCCTGGACGCCTGGTCTCATTATTGCCTTTTCAGGTTATCCTCAGCGATCCCACGTTATGCAAGAGCTCAGCTGGTAAAACACCTTTCATCTTTGCAGCTAGAGTTTCTTTCCTGTGCCCCTTCATGCACCAACATCGGAGATTTTAAAAAAAATGAAACTCTAGTAATACATCGTCACTGTAGAAAAATTAGATAATACAGATAAAAAACTAGCAGAAAGATAATTAAAATAACTCCAAATCTTTCCACCCAGAGATAATCACTGTAACGTTGATTGCAGACTCTTCCCTAGAGAAACATATATGTCCTTCTTAAATTTGATCCATGTCATTCAAATGGCTCTTTAAACTGCATTTTCAGCTCACATATGCTAAGCATCCTTCCAAATTAGTAAAGACAGAACTATAATCCACAGTCCTTTAAACTGGCTGTATAGTATTCTTTTACATAGATAGTGTCTTTTACCAATTATTTGGAAAGCGTGGGTTGTTTTTGCTACTATAAACAACACTGCAGTGAGTAATCTTGTGCGTGTATCTTTGTGCACTCTTCCACTTGTTTCCTAAGAATGAACTGCTGGAGGTGGAATTCCATAAAGAGTATGTGTATCTTTTTAAGACTTTTGATACATATTATCAAACTATTCCACAAATGTAGGAATTGACAGTCCCTCTAATCTGAGAATGTGGGTCATTTTCTTCACACCCTACTCTTTTAAATTTGTTTTCCATCCCAATATATGAAAAATTGCATTTTTGTTATTGTCTTCTATTAATGTTTTATTATTAATCAGATTGATCACTTTTGACACCTGTTGGCCATCTGTATTTCTTATTTTGTTAAATATGTCTTTATTACTAATCTCAGCCATTTTCCCATCAGGGTGTTTCTCGTTGTTTGTGGATTTGTACTAACCTGTTACGTAATGAGCTCTCACACAAACCTCCACCAGGGAACATTCCCTTTAGTGCGTGTGCGAAATTACTGTGTGAACGCTCTGGCAGGGGTGCTGTTGAAGTCAGGTTAACCCATCGGGGCCCTTCAAGGTGACGGGCCACTCCTGGAGTGGAGGGGTGGGGTGCAGGGCTCCTGGTGTTTACTGTCCCAACTGGTACTAAGCAAGAGGGACTGAGCTTAGGGAACAGCAGCATTGTGTGGCCTCGGCCGGGCACTGGGTCCAGGTGCTGTGAGGAGGGAAGTACTTCCTCGTGCCTGCTATGCAGTGGGTCTGGGGCTGTCACTCAGAAACCTCTTTGGCAATGCAGATTCCCAGGCCCCAGCCCAGGAGACTTGTAAGCACACCACACTTTCCATTATTGTGGTAAAATATACATAACATAAAACTTACCATCTTGACTATTTTTCAGTGCACAGTTCAGTGGCATTAAGTACACGCACACTGTTGGGCAACCATCACCACCGTCCGTCATAGAACACTTATCATCTCCCCAAACTGAAGTTCTGTCTGTACCCATTGAACAGCAACTCCCCACGCTCCTACCCCTCCCACCCCCAGCATCCATCATTCTACTTTCTGTCTCTGGGAAGTTGCCTATTTAGCAGGTACATCATGTGACTGGAATTTACAGTATTTGTTCTTTTGCATCTGGCTTATTTCATTTGACATAATGTCCCCAAGGTTCATCCACCTTGCAGCACGCGTCAGGATTTCCTTCCCTTTTAAGGCTGGGTAACATTCCGTTGTATGCATGTGCCACATTTTGTCTCTCTGTTCATCTGTTGATGGAACACACTATAGTTGGGCAGCAATGTGCACAGGATTCAGTGGGGACAGGCTTAAAATGCAAATTTTAATCAATAGTTCTGGGACGGAGCCTGAGACTCTGCAGGAAGCCTCTGGACCACTTGCCCTGCAAGTCAGGTCAATTGTTTATCTGTTGCATCAAATTCCACTCATAAAAACAAACCACAGCTCCCAGGGTTGACCTCAGTGAGCAAGTCCCATAAATGTTATGGGAAGCTTTTGAAAAAATACCAATTCTCTATTCTCCCCTTTCCTGGCATCCTACTTGCGTCCCACCTTCACCGATTGCTCCAGCAGCCTAGGTGGGCCCGAGCCCCACTCCCAGCTCCCTGCAGACTGCTCCCTGCTTCACCACCCCCAGCACTGTTTTTATCTGTTATCTGTATTTGACTTCTCTCATTTGCAGTGAGCGTCCTGAGGCTAAAAGCCTGTATTCTGCATTCATTCACTCAACAAATATTTATTGAGTGTGACGATGTGTGATACGCTGTTCTTTCTAGGCACGGGGGATACAGCAGAGAACAAAGGATGCAAAAACCCCTGCCTTTGTGAGCTTCGTGCTGATGGGGACACAGATCATGAACTAGATAAATGAGTGACTATTAGCTGGAGATGCATGTTAAGCATGAAAACTAAAGCAGGGGAGAGAGAGGAGTTTGGGTGATATCGACATGTTCGAGAGGGAAGCCACGGCAGACTTCACAGAGGAGGTGACAGTGGGGCAGAGACACACAGGACAGGAGGCAGCCAGCCCTGCGGGAATCCGGGGGGCTCGGTCCAGCTAAAGAGAACAGCACGTGCAGAGGTCCTGAGGTGGCAGGCTGCCTGGTGCATTCAAGGCACAGCACCAAGGCCAGTGTGAGGACACAGTGAGTGAGGCAGAAGAGGGAGGAAGATGAAGGCAGGAGGGCCCTGTAGACCAGCAGCATCCAATAGGGATATAAGAGGAGCCATGTGAGCAATTTTAAATTTTCTAGTAGCTATACTAAAAAAAAAAAGGTAAAATTAATTTTAATATTTTTATTTAACCCAATATATCTGGAGTATTACTATTTCAACATGTGGGTAATATAAGAATTAATTCATGAGGTATTTACATTCTTTTTTATTTTCTATGAAGTCTTTAAAATCCAGAGTCGTAACCCACTCGCGACCCATCTCGATTTTGACATTTCAAGTGCCCATTGCCACGTGTGACTAGTGGCTCCCGCCGTGGGCAGCAGCCCAGGGAAGACCTGGCTTCCCCCTGAGGATGTTCTAGAATGTAGGTTTCACTGCTATTCAGGTATGGCCAGGCCCACAGACCGGGGGACGGCTGCCATTGAGACGTCAGAGGTTCCACTCACAGCTCCCAAGACGGGGGGGCCCGCCACACCTCAGGCGCCGCTGGGGAAGTGCCAGGGTCGGTCACAGGCTGAGAAAGTGAAGGCAAAATGTGAGCAGGAGCCTTTATTGTGGTTTCCGTGGGAAAGAGCAGGAGGGGCAGGGCGAGTTGGCTTGGAGCCGGCCAGCTTCAGCCACCGCAGCAGCCCTGGGTGCACGGCTGTCCCTAGTGGGCCCTGGGTGATCAGGGCGGTGGGGCAGGAGTGTGGCGGGGCCGTGGCTCTGGCTGTCCTGCGTGCATATGCAAGTGCTCGCACACTGTCACTCCCTGCCTCTAGGTCAGGGCTAGCCGCCATGGGCAGCCCCTCCGGGGTGCACACGGGTAAGCGGGAGCCCAGCAGGGCTGGAGCAGGAGGGATGCGATCGGCAGGTGGTGTTTACCAGTCCCTCCCTTTGGCAGAGGAGAGACGGGAAGGGTGCGAGGGTGAAACAGAGGGACAGTTAGGAGGCTTCGGCCGCACTCCAGGGAAGGGCAGTGCTTGGGCGAGGACGGCGGCCCTAGGGGTGGGGGGAAGCGGCTGTGTGCCAGGCAGAGACGGGCAGCCGGACCGACGGACCAACAGACAGACAGACACTGCGTGATTTCCCACGCGAGCACCTGGATGCTGAACCGAATGGCGCGGTTGGTGGAACGCTCAGGTACCGGTGGAATTCCGCGGGAGCTCAGACAGTGGGGCAACGCCGACCGGCCTCTGCTGGCTGCGCGCCCCGACTGCTGTCCTTCTGCCAGGCCCGGCGGGGTCATGCACTTCCCTCGTCAGAGCACTGGGCCACCGCGTTCCTGCCGGATCAGCCGTGACAGGGGGGGATCAGGAAGGGGTCTGTCCCAGAGCAGGTCGTAACTGGGGAGGGCATGCGGTCGGCTGGCTCAGCCCCTCTGCCTCCCGCAGCCCTCGGTGACACAGGACGCTCCAGGCTTCGCAGCAGCACCGACGTGTTTTCACCCAGAGCCAAGAGTGAAGAAAGACGGATGTGGAAGCAGCCGTTTGTCACTC
>RJWJ010026757.1:0-22744 GCA_004363605.1 Indri indri | reverse complement strand
GCCTCGGCCTCCCAGAATGCTAGGATTACAGGCGTGAGCCACCGCGCCCGGCCTCTTTTTTTCCTTTTTTTAATTGACGCATAATAGATGTACATGGTTTCAGGGTACATGTGATAATTTAACACAGTCGTGTAATTTGTAAAGATCAAATCAGTGTACTGGGGATATCCATTACCTTAAATATTTGTCTTTTCTTTATGTTAGAACCATTTGAATTTTTCTCTTCTAGCTATTTTGAAATGCACAATAGGTAACTGTAAACTATATGCAATAGCCTTCTAACTGGTCTTCACATGCCCACTCCTATCTCCATAATCTATTCTTTACACTATATAAAGAATAATCTCCACAAATAAAGTCTCAACTTGTCAGTGCTCCTTAGAACCTATCATGACTTCTACTGCACTTAGGATTCTAAATCCAAAATCCAAACCATGGCCCCCCGGGACTGACATCCAGCTTGAACTTGCATCACTTCCAGTCTGTCCACAACACCCAGTGCTCTCCATGCTCCAGACATTTCGGGCTTCTTCTGCTTCTTCAAAGAAGCCAAATTCCCCACCACCACCACAGGGCCTCTACCCATGCTTATCCCTCTCTGTGTGCAATATTCTTCAATCTCAGTCTTCTCTTAGTTAACTCCTACTCATTTTTCAAAGCTCAATTCAAATGTTACTTATTCCACTAACCCTCCAGGGACCCACTAGACTAGATTAGGTTCCTCTGTTACACGCTCTCATAGCATTATGTCTTCCTTCATCGCACTCATCTCAGTTTATAACTGTTATTACTTGATTAATCTAATCTACATCTCATCCCTTAAGCTGCATAAGCTGCATGAGAGCAAAATCCGTGCCTGGTATGTGCCGAAGCAGGCACATTCTTTATAAGACATCTTCAAGTGGTGTACCTGCTGGAATCAGCTTCTAAAAGAATTCCAAAGCCACATCATTTATAAAATTTTCCAAATGGGCCGGGCTCACAGTGGCTCACGCCTATAATCCTAGTACTTTGGAAGGCCAAGGCAGGAGGATTGCTTGAGGCTAGGAGTTCAAGACCAGCCTGAGCAACATATCGAGACTCCATCTCCACAAAAAATTTTAAAATTAGCCAAGCATAGTGGCACGTGTCTGTAGTCCCAGCTACTTGGGAGGGTGAGACAAGAGGATTGCTTGAGCCCAGGAGTTTGAGGTTGCTGTGAGCTAGGCTGACGCCACGGCACTCTAGCCCAGGTGACAGAGCAAGACCCTGTCTCAAAAAAAAGGACAAAAGACAAAAAACCTTCCCAAATGGCCTATTCTAATTCTTTCCAGGAGGAAAATACAACCAAAGTGAACCCTTAAGGATATTATCTAAAAAATAATGACTGGATAAGACCCAATCTTTATAACAAATTCATCATTATCAGTAAATACAAGTGGTTTACTTATCAAGTTAAAAGTACCATACTTTCGATATTGCAAAGAACTTGATTTTAATGAAATAGCTATAGGTCTACTACAAAAATGACATAAGGATCAGAACAGAAGGCAGAGAGAGGTGGAATGGAAAGAATGTGAACTTCGGAAATGCAAACACCTACATTCAAATCTTTACTCTGCTGTTTAGGAGTTGTTTCACCCTGGGCTACTTGCCTTATCTCCCTAAACCTCAGTCTCCTTACCTGGAAAATAACTTCTACTTGAGGAAATATTGTGAGGATTAAAAACAATTAAGTGAAATCATTTACATAAAAGTATCTGGTATATATAGTAAGCACTGGATAAATGAGTGCCCAACCCCCCCACACTTTTTTTTTCTTTTTTGTACTTCTTTAGCTTTGGACAGTTCCCAAACACTGAGTTTAACAAAGACTAATAATGCCAGGGTTCACCCAATTAAATAGCCTCTTATCAGCAGTTTTTCTCTCCTGTTATACCTAACCTGTCATCTATATCCCCACTGAATACACTCTGCTCAGATGTCCAAACTCCTCAATCTGTGGAACTTCTCATAATTCCTAATCAAAATATGTTCCCTCAACCAAGTGCAATATTGCTCATCTGTCATCTCCCTCCAGGAAGCCTCCAGTAACTCAGCAGATTCCAGGAGAAAACCTATGACATTCTGTAGATTCTCTACTTTGCATTTCTGTGTTAATTCATCTTATCCCGTGTTCTATTTCCAGAGACCCTGTGTAACCTTAGAAAATGGAGATGTTGTTCTTCAAATTTTGGCCCAGAAAAGGGAGCCCATCTCTTATAGGCTGTACTATACCTGGAGCTATGTAGCCAGGAGCAGCTGTCGCCCCAACAAAAGCTCCCCTTGTTAGAGTTCCTCTTCCTCTGCCCCGAACAGCCTGGACTGCTGCAGACACAGCTGTATTCACAACACCCTTCGCCTGTTCAAAATAACATATTTTCATTACTGAAAGAAGTATAAGAACTATCATCCTGTCATCTCTGTAATGCACAACCACTATGAGAAGCTATGAGCCTGTAGGTGAGATAATGAGTTCTCTGTGACCTTGAACCTTCAATTTATCATCTATAAAATGAAAATGACACCTACCTTACAGACTTATTCAAGACAATATGCTGCGCACATAAAAGCATGCAAATAACTTTTCACTTGGGTGTTATCCAGAGTTCATTTTGTACATACAAATTTCAGTATCAAACTACTACTGCTATAATATCCAAAGTCATTTTGGGCCTGACTAAAGTAATTACAGACATTTGATACCTAGGTTCCAAGTCCACTGAATTCTCCACCCAGAGGCAGAAACTACCCCAGCAACTACCTAGAATAAGCTGTGAATCTGAGTCAGGTTAGGGGAAAAAAAAGGACTAATACAGGAGGACCAAAGATGAGGATGTCAGCTCCTGCTTTAAGTAACTGTGACTTCAGGAAGGTCATGGGATTTCTTTGAACCTGTTTCCTCTGCTGTCATTATATGTGTATATATGTATGTATCAACTATTAAATACACACCACCTCAAAAGCCTCTTCCTTGTTCTAAAATGCCATGCAACACTGGTGAAGTCACATAATATCTCCCCATGGCAGTCTCCCACTAATTATAAAATGAGGATAATGATACCCACTTTGTTTTCCTTACTTTAGACTAGAAAGAGCAATTGAGAGAACAGAAAAACATTCTGAAAAGTAGAACAGATAAGTCCAGGAGTAAGAGTACACAGGACTGCTGAAACACTGTTTCCAAACTGAAATTTTAAGAAAATCAAAAGGTGTCTAGTTTTAAACTAAATAGCATATTTTTAATATAAAATATGCAAAAACTCAACAGAAACTACTAGAATTCCCCAGTATAACCAAGTGCAAGAAAAAAGGGTGCACAGCCTCAAAGTACACTGTATGATAAAGTCAACACTATCTCAGAAACTCAAAGAGTCAGAATATACACACATTTATCTCACATTAAAAAATCACCATCCTTTATTCCTCCCAGGATAGCCTCTACCTCTAATGCAACTGGGCAGAAGACAGTTTCAAGGTCAAGTGTACCATATACAGGGACAGCCATTTTTGTTTTTGCCTAAAATAAATCAACCCACACATCCAAAATAGACTGTTTCTTGGCTGTCAAGCACATTGAACACATGAGTTTTACAGCTTCTAGCATGGAAAATTTCTAAAAATGAGTGAACTTCCTGTAGACATCTTTTTTTTTTTTTTTAACATGGTTTAGTCAAAAGTAGTCAGGAAGCAACAATCTGGCAGCAGCACAGTGATTCCACACAAATCTAGCTCATGTCACTAGAAACAAACTTTACTACCTAATAAATATCTGCACAGACTTTTTAAACACTAGAATTAACTGACCAAATACAAAATGTAATGTGGGAAAAAAACACAACAAAACAAGGTAACAATTATCTTTCTACAAATCTGAACATATTTTGTCCTATATTTCCTAGAAGATTTTAGCAAAAAAAACCTTATTTTCTATATGTATTTATTTTTTACTTCATCTCTGTAAAAGCTAGTTTTCCCTATTTATCTTTTGAATCCTAGAATTTAAGCAGTAATTACAGTAAATACAAAACAAATTTCTAGATTGATATAATATGTAAAAGTAAAATGCCCATGACCTTTGGAAGGAGAAGAACCTGGTTTTACAAGGAACCTCTACTATCAATTAGCTATGTTACTACTGGCAAGTATCTCAATTTCTTTGGTCATCATTTCCTCATCTGTAAAATGAGATCAATTCTACCCTCCTACAAAGGACTTAGCATATGTAAAAGAATCTAAAGAAAATGTTTAACATAGAGTCTTAATCTAAGCTTCATTCTATTAGTCTAAGCATTTTTATGTTTCTATCACATAATGTATTCAGACATTATTACACCAGTACTCTCCATGTGTCAAAGGATGTCATATTTACTGATGTAACTCTTTTTCCCACACAACCATAGATATGGTATACATCTAGAAAATATTTTTGCATGCATAAATGAATAGATGGAATAATTTCATATCCATGAGCATGTAATTTAGAGGCCATTTTTTTTCTAAATACCTTGCTAAGATCCTGGGCCTTTAGAAGTACTGACATTCCCAAGGCCAGTAACAAACACAAGCAAAAAAGTGTTAAGTTTTGTGCCATCCACAAAGGAAAACCCAAAATAAAGCAAAATGACAAAACTAGAAAGAGCACCTGCAAACTATGATGAATGTAAGCCCTAAGTACTCTCGGCAGCTTCCTCAACAACTGCTTGCACCTTATTAAGGTCCAAATCACTTCAACACTTTACCTCATCAAGCACGACCTCAACCCTCCAAATAAGGCTAATAACCTCTTTTTCTTTTTTTTTTTTTAAGTATATGGTCTTGCTCTGTTGCCCAGGCTGGAGTCCAGCAGCCCAAACATAGCTCACTGCAGCCTCAAACTCCTGGGCTCAAGAGATCCTCCTGCCTCCTCAGCCTCCCAAGTAGCTGGGACTACAGGCACATGCCACCATGCCCAGCTGATTTTATTTTATTTTTTTGTAGAGATGGCATCTTGATATGTTGCCCAGGCTGGTCTCAAACTCCTGAGCTCAAGCGATCCTTCCACCTCAGTCTCCCAAAGTACTGAGATTACAAGCATGAGCCACCACACCTGGCCAGACTATTTTTTACATACATAATTTGCTTAGAAAGACCGCAGAACAGGGAACCACTAATACATTTATTATATATTATTCATGACCTAACCCAAAGACAAGACTGCCAAACATAGGAACAAGAAACAACTTCAGAAAAAATTAAAGTGGCACGTGGACAAGAAAGCAAATTTAATTCCTATAACATTTTTCAAATGTTCTGTAAGGTTTAATGCTTAACTCATACCTGAGGGATAATCTTCTTTTTCTTATTATTTGCTGCATTGGGTCCAGAAAACAGCTTCTCCAGGGCAGCTAAAGCTGCACTTGCCTTTGCCACTTTCTTATTTGGACCTGCACCTCTGAATTTCTGACCATCTACTTCTACCTAAAATCAAGAACAATACTTCGTAATTATCCCATGCAATTCCTCTATGTAGTTTTAATTTAAATGTATCCTAACATAGAAAACATGAAAAAAATCTAACAGTGCCATAGAACTGAGTCAGTCTCAAACTTTTTTACATGTAAGTTCAGGATATCCTATGTCTTTGTGAGGAAAAAGAAGGCTGGCTCATATCAAGGCACACACCTCCATTACAAAGCGCTTGTCATGGCTTCCCCCAGTCTCCGAGATGAGTTCATACTTGAGACCTCTTCTTTTTTCATTGAGCTCCATTACAGGATTTTTGCCACTTGCTGTGAGGATAGGGCCCTGAGTTCTTACCTATAAGAGAAAGGGAAACTGGAGGTTCAATCAAGTAGGATTTTAGAATATTAAATATCTTATTAATATAATTATGCTAAAAGAAGGGCTCAAAAATTCTACTTTAAAGCATTTAGGGGCGAGGATGAGTCACCTCTGTGTACAAATGGCACAATATTATTAAAAGTGTAAAAACTCTACAAGCAGTAAATACTGCAGTCATCTGGCCAGACTGCCTTCAAAGCAGGGCTGTCCAAACAGACTAGTATTCAAGACTGTAGCCTCACCACTACAGGGACTCAAGGGTCTGATCTGTGGTGTTCATGATCTAAGAATAATACTCTAAATTCCTAACAAAGAGAACAGAACTGGGATTCACATGATGCTTAAGGGTTCACCATTTGTCGTCTTTAGGGACAGAAAGAAAGAAGCCTCAATTTGGGATATGAGGGAAATGTTCCTATACATCTCTCAGTTTCTCTAAACAGATTTAAGGGCACCTAAGGTAAAAACAGTAAGCTACAGGTTATGGATTCTGAAGCCTAAAAATAACAATAAAGACAGTCATTCCCTCCTCTCAAGGAGCCAGATTGTAGTGGGACGGACAGACATAATCACTGCAAAACAATGTATGCTAGGGAACTAATGTATGCTATGGAAACATAGTAGAAGGGATCACTTTCTAGGGCAACCAAGATAGTTTTCCTGGAAGAGACATGTGAATCTGACCTTAACATGTAAGTACCAGACCATCATCAGGTAATTCAAAGACGGACGTTTTGAACAAAAGAAACAATAATAGCAATGCAAAGGCCCAAGAGAGGGAAAGAATGTTTCAGAATGGCAAGAAAAGAAAGTGCAGAGAGGAAGCTGGTGTATTAGAACCTGATCACAAAAACCACTGATGTGGCCTAATCACATAGGACTTCATATGCCAAGCAAATAAGCTTTAGACTTTCTCATGGATAATGGGGAGCCACTGAAAGAGTTAAACCTGGAAAATGACATGGTTAGACTTGTGTTGTAGAAAAATCACTCTAACAGTGGTGGAAAGAACTGACTTGAGGAAGCTGTAAGACTAGAAGAAGGAAAGAGAAATAATTCATGTAAGAATGTGAAGGCTCAAATGAAGAGAGAGGCTAGCACCACAAACAAACCCTCCCCCCACCCCCCAAAATACTACAATTATAGTTTTGAGAAAGGAAAAACCAAAGATTGAGCACTTCTTGAGGTCAGAGATCATGTTTATAATTCCACCACAATAGTTACTCAAGAAATGCTGAATAAACAGAAAGAATGCCCAAAAGTATCATTATTATGTATACAAACTTAATGGACATAAACATTTTTTTTTTTTTTGAGACAGAGTCTCACTCTGTTGCCCTGAGTAGAGTGCCATGTTATCATCATAGCTCACAGCAACCTCAAACTCCTGGGCTCAAGCAATCCTCCTGCCTCAGCCTCCCAAGTAGCTGGGCCTACAAGCGAACACCAAGACGCCCGGCTAATTTTTCTATTTTTAGTAGAGATGGGGTCTCGCTCTTACTCAGGCTGGTCTCCAACTCCTGACCTCAAGCAATCCTCCCACCTCTGCCTCCCAGAGTACTAGGATTACAGGAGTGAGCCATTGTGCTCGGCCCAAGATTCTCTTGATAAAATACCTTAAAGCTGATATGATGTGGTTGATACTGTAGAAGTCAAACAATGCACAATTTTTAAAGGAAAGTTTAATAAACATTTCTGGGTATTTTGCAATAAACATCCCTTCTTGATAAGTTTTTATAATCTACATTTTTAAAATTTCATGGCAAATCTCCAGTGATCATATTTAAGAGATAGCAATTTTAAACTAGGTCTATAGTAATCACTCTTTTTTCCAAACCTGAAATCACTTTTATAAAAGTGAATTAACACATAAAAATATCAGAATTTTAATGTTACTACTATTTTAAATGAAGAATAAGGGTTTTCTTCTCCCCCCTCATTACTACAATATACAGAAACAAAATATAGATATACTAACTATTAAAACCTTCACATGCTCAATGTGGCTGATATTAGTGCAGCCCACACTGCTCTCTCCATTCTTAATTCTTTTTGTCCTTAATGGTCTGGACCTAATAATTAATTAGCCCTTTCTTCTTATGGTATATGTATTAACATTTGCCAGCAAAACAGTATCTTGCCTTGTGACTACCCCCTGTAATTGACCAGTCCTCTAAACAGCCAGGTGCCATGCCTTCTGTCCTCCACAGCTGCAGTCTCCAACCCCTGAGGCCATGGACCAGTACTGGTCTACGGTCTATCAGGAACCAGGCACCACAACAGGAGGTGAGTGGTGGGCCAGCAAGCAACCCTTATCTGTATTTACAGCCGCCCCCCCCTCCATTGTTCACATCATGGCATAAACTCCACCTCCTGTCACATCAGCAGTGGTATTAGATTCTTACAGTGGGTGTGGACCCTACTGTAAACTGCTCAAGTAAGGGATCTAGGTTGTGCGCTCCTTATGAGAATCTAATGCCTGGTGATCTGAGGTGGAGAGGAAGTGGTGATGCTAGTGCTGGTGAGTGGCTGCAAATACAGATTAGCATTAGCAGAGAGGTGTGACTGAACAATAAATGTAATGTGCTTGAATCATCCTGAAACCATCCCCCTCCCCCAGTCTGTGGAAAAAATTGTCTTCCATGAAACTGGTCCCTGGTGTCAAAAAAGTTGGGGAATGCTACTCCACAACATCACATAAAGAGTCAAGTGTGGCTTTCTCAGGCTTCAGTCCCCATCACTTCTCTTCATACTAACCCACTTGGCACTTCTCACTTACTTTCACAACTCCATGTCATTATACCTCTTTGTCCAGCCCAGAATGCCTGCTTTCCACCTCTTTCCCACATGGCAAAATTCATCATCTAAAACCCTGCTAACCTTTACTCCCTTGGATTTTACATGGCTGTGAGCATGTATATAAGTCTCACGACCACTTCTTCGAGATTTCACATTATCATATTTATTTTGCAATTGCAGTACTTATCACATTTCATTATCATTCATTACAAACATGTCTTTTTACCCTTCTAACCAGGTAGCAACTTCAGGCTACAGACACAATTTCTGCAGTACCTGGCACTAAGCAGGCATTAAAAGGGGTCTATGGACTGAAAAAACTAGTCCATTAGTCCTTAATAAAAATCTATTCTTACACATGACAAACTAAGACCTTTTTCTATTTTCTGTTTTGGGACAGGGTCTCACTCTATTGCCCAGGCTGGAGTGCAATGGCATTGTCATAGCTCATTGTAACCTCAAACTCCTGGGCTCAAGAAATCCTCTTGCCTCGGCCTCCGGAGTAGCTGGGACTACAGGTGCATGCTATCACACCTGGCTAATTTTTTTATTTTTTGTAGAGATAGTGTCTCACTATATTGCTTAGGCTGGACTTGAATTCCTGGCCTCAGCCTCCCAAGGTACTAGGATTCTAAGCATGAGCCACCACGCCCAGCCAACAAAGTAAAACTCTTTATTAATGTAAGCTCTTCTGTTACTTTAAAGCCAAATGTCTTTGCACAAAATGCAGTAAACAAGGGTTCTGTTAATTCCCCAATGTGCTGTATATACTCAGTACTTGGATTTTGTTCCATTCTGTTATCTGTGGTGATAAGCTCACAGTCTGAGGTACACACTAGGTCAGGCTATGCCTTGCTTCAGGGCTGGACCAACTAAATGATGATCCAATGCTCCCTACAGCTTAGCACAAACTTCAAATAATCCCAAATTTCCTCCATTAGATCTTTTAGGTTTTTAGGTTTTTGCCCTTCGGTTATTATTGATAGTCTTGATACATTATAGTTGTGAAATAATGGAAGCAGCTTCCATGGCCAATAACAGAGAAATGCTGTAATAGTTAAATTAGGATATATTCATGTGTTGAGTAGTATACAGTTATGTTTACAGGTGTTTTTAGAATCAAGTGAAAAAAAATCAAGATGTAAAACTGCATGAAAATATGACTATCTCCATAAAAATATTCATTAAAAAAAGCCAGATAAAAATAAACCAAAACATTAATAATATCTGCCTCTGGAATCTACAGGTTTGTATATGCTTTTGATTTTCTTATTTATACTTTTCCACATCTCTCACATTTCCTACAATGCATATATATGACTGTTTTCCAAGAAAAAAATATATATAAGTATACCTCTAAGGTACTGGAGGTTTCAGTTGTAGAATTTCCAGTATTATTGCTTGAGTTTGAAGACACTGTTTCATTTTTGCTTTCATTATCTGATTTCTCATCGGAACTCATACATTCAATATCTGCATCAAAGCCTGTTGGGTATCCCATTGCTTGCAATACCTGTACAAATTACATTAAGATGCAATTTTATTCAGACATCAGAGACCAGAGATTAGATGAAATATTAAGCATAAAAATTTCAAATTCCTAACATTTGGATCCATAAAACACCTTGCAAGGAGAGTAAGATGGTCCTAAATCTGTAAGTCCTTGGTTAGATAAGGTATACCTACCAGGGTAGCATTATGGAAAAATGGGAAAAACCTCCTCAGAGTAATTAGGTTTAAATAAGGGATAAAAGAAATATAAATCTGAGGCTATTCCTAGTTCATTTAATTTGGAGGTGGGAGGGAGAGAAAATAAACAACACAGCCAGGTTCAACCAATCGGATGAGGGGAAAAGTCAAAAAGCACACTGTAAAAAGTAAACTAGATTAGAAAGAAAAAAACCTGAGGATCTAATCCTATATTTCTCCTCTGGCCCTCAATTTTTCAATCTATAAAACAGGAAGACTGGACTAGTTGACCTCTAAATTCTATAACTCAATCCATTAAGAGAAATTGGCCCAGAAAAGGAATCAAGAAATATTTTTAAACCAATTTGCCTATCAATTACAAACATCTAAAGCTGTCTACTTACTGTGCTTTCAATGTAAACCATAATAAAGACTTAAATGATTCAGTCTCTCGGTTTATTCCCTATACTAAGTGAGCTAGGAACAATTTTAGTCTTGTATTTCCATCCTTTCCTCTCGAGGCCTGATAATTTTAGGGTTACCTCCAATGTTCAAACTTCTTATATTTCCATTTGATGCCAAGGATTTCTCATACTTTTTTGAAATAAAAGCTTTCAGAACATGTATGTGTGTGTGCACAAGCATGTTCACATGCACATGCATACATATATGCCTTTTATTACCTCCTTCCAGGTTATACTGGTTTTTTTAGATGTTTACAAAAGAGTATGTTTGCTAGCATTTTTATAAGCCTCTTTCAAAGTAGGTTGATCTTGCTCTTTCAGTTACTAAAGGTTTATATCAGAGGATGTCCCTACATCCTTTAGGTTCCTAAAGATTCCTGCATTTGTTTCAGCTTTTAGCTGTTTTAAGTTGCTAGAGTGTAAAAGCAAAATCATATTTCCTTAGAATACCAATTGTACTTAGTAAGTGTCTCCAAAAACTGTTACAGTGGCCATATGAATGAGAAGCCAGCCTGTATAGACAATGACATCTTGTATAAAGGACTTTGCCAACACAAATAAAAGTGTTACTCTAAACAAAAAAATGGGCTTACGTAGAACTCTGTACCAAGAGAACTTGAAATTAATTCATCGAATTCATATGGAGAACTTGGCATTCATCATAAATAAATTTCTTGTATTTACTTGGGAGTAAAGCCAAGAACCCTTTTTTTAACATCTTAAGTTCTAAAAGTACTCAGGTAGTACATTACACTAAGGACATTAATATCATTTGGTTATATCCTCATCAATATTTTATAAAGAAAACACCTCTCCGCTGTCTGAGTTCTGCAAACATGCTCTCCCTGAGAAATCTCCTCTCAGAGAATAGCCATCAGTCTAGAATTAACACTAGCTTATGGAGGCTGCAAGTCAAAAGCCAAGCATCGCAAATATATTTGTTTATTCCAATAAAAACTAAACATATTCAGCTTTTCCCAACTTAATATAGATAATTAAAATAGTCTAATATAAATTAATGCCATTTCTCTCTATTCTTTTCTCACATACCAGATTCATTTACTTATTACAGCAATACATTTCAATACATTTACAAATAGTTTATATAACTGATGGATTATATCTCAAAGGATACAGTGTCCATTTGCAATACAGTATAATTAAGTGATTAAATTTGAAATTTTTTGTTTTTCTATGAACACAAATTCTAAGACCATACACTAGCATATGCTACAGAACAAAAGTCAAAAAAGTAAAGAGTTCTCAGACCTTTGGAACCAACAAAGACTCTCTTCTTAACCAAACTCTAGACGGATACCCTGAACCACTTTTTCAACTAGGCCCCATCCTTGGGCCTTGTCCTTAAGAACCCAGTTGTGGCAAGAATCCTGCTAAATTTCTTTAGCCACAATCTTCCACCCTCAGTATCTAATCATCCTTGATATCTGATCAAATTTCCTCATTCCCTGTACCCCCCAGGTGATGTCTGATTACCCTGGCCTGCCTTCAGCAAGAATCCCTAGGTCCATTTAAGCTAGAAATCCTTCACCCCTAAAGTCACCTCTTAGTAATTTTCCATCCACTGACCCTCCCTGTTACTTGGCTATAAATCTCCATTTGTCCACTTTGAATTCAGAATTGAGCCCAGTTCTACACTGAGGTGTCTTTTATCCTATTGCAATAGTTCCTGAGTTAAATCTGTTTTACTACTTCAACAATTATCCAACTTTAATTTTCTTTGACAGAACCAAAGTTTATTTGGAATCAATTATTAAAGCCCAAAAATCAGTATGCCAAAGAAAAGTGAGTTTCAAGTGCCTGGCAAATAAATTTAAACCTAAAGAACCCATCAAGTGAGCTGAAAAATCACAAGATAATTGATGGAAACAAGATGGCTGGGAAATCAGCTGTGTGTAACCACGTACCCTTCTTCCTGAAAGAGGGCTGAGATTGAGACAGGTTGAGATTGAGCAAGAGGATACTCCCAAAGACTAGGGGCCAAGAGTGAAAAGAAAACACAAGGCACGCCACACCATGGCTCTCTACTCAAAAGAAAGTAACATTCATGGCTTTTATATGATAGAGATCTGATTTCATCAGATTTCTTGGGAATCTGATGGCTCCAAGAACCTCTCCAAAGAGGCTTCATTTCTTATCCCTGTCTAGCTGATCTTTTCCCACAGTGACTAAAGTTCTTTTCATGGAATATGGCTAATTATGTCCCTAAAGGTGTCCTTTGTGAGTGGCTGCCAGGATAAAGAAGTAGAAGAGGAAAGGGAAGACTGGCCACTAATTTCCATTACTTTATGGTGCTTGCTGCTGGGCAGCCAGGCCAGGATCACACGGAAGGAACTAATTTCTTCTTGTTTTGTTTTGATTTGATTCTCTGGTGTGATTTGTCTTAACAGGTATAAACTTCCTACCAACTATATTGAGTAAGGACTGCAAGGATTTTTATCTAGTGGGACCCATTTTCATAAACATATGTTAGATGTAAAATTTTCTCTCAAACTCACTTATAAACAGAACCTACAACATGTATAATCTTTGTGGATGGCAATTTGGCAATACATGTCTGGCATATAATAAGAATATCAGTACATTTGTTAATGATTTAATGCATCATTCAAATGTGCTTACCTTTTGACCTAATAATTCCATCTCTAGAATGTATCTTCAGGGATAATCAGACAAGTTAAAAAATATGCAAAGCAATAAAATGGAGGCATCTAAATCTAAAACTATTAGTTACATTATGATAGCTTGATAATGAAATATTAGGCCATCACTAAAAATGAGAGCAGTCTTTGTGTTAACTATAAAAAATTCATAATACATTTTTAGATTAAGAAAGCATGATCCTATTTTAAGCATATATACTTTTATACATATTATATAAGCAAGCCCACCATTCTTTACCCAAACCCTTGGCACCAGGTTGTTTTGAGAATTCATAATTTTTCATTTTTGAAAGCAAATACATATACCACATATTTTCCAAATCCCCAGTGGGTTCTCAGGTGCTACCCCATGTTTGTGCAAAGAAACATATAAAATATTCACACTAAATGGAATAATAGAGACTAAACATAGTCCATTAATTCAGGTCAGGTTTTGCCACCCAGTGAATCTGCATCAAACTTAGGGAACTTTTTTTTTTTTCATTTTTTAGTACTTTTTGGAGTTTGGAATTGCAAGCTAAAAAAAAAAATAAAGTCTTGAAATATATATACCAAAATGTTTATGGTTATTATTTCCAGTAGTTAGAATCGGGGATTTCTTCCCCCCCCCTCATTTTCTGAACTGTTTATAACGAACACACATTACAACATTTATAATAAGAAAAAGAAGTCAAGGCTGGGCGCGGTGGTTTAGGCATGTAATCCAGCACTTTGGGAGGCTGAGGTGGCAGGATTGCCTGAGGCCGTAAGTTTGAGACCAGCTTGGGCAACATAGCAAGATCCTACCTCTACAAAAAATTTAAAAATTAGCCAGGCATGGTGGCATGCATCTATAGTCCTCGCTACTTGGGAGGCTGAGGCAGGAGGATCATCTGAGCCCAGCAGTTTGAGGCTATAGTGAACTATGATTTTGCCACTGTACTCTAGCCTGGGTGACAGAGTGAGAAAGGGAGGGAGGGAAAAAGGGAAGGAAAGAAAGAAAGAAAGGCAAGCAGAGGGGAAGGAATGGGAAGGAAGGGAAGGAGGGGAGGGGAAGGAGGCAGGCCACAAGGTAACTTTTAGAAAATTAGACATATAATAAAAATTCTGTAAAGACCTGAAGTAAAAAACCGCCTCAACGCAGAAAGCAAATCCTAGAATACAGCTACCCAGTCATAAATCTAAGGCAGTGGAATCCCAGAAAGACTGCAGGCCACTTCTGACTAATAGCTAGCAATAGGCCTTCATACCATACAGCTGATTAGAAACTTTAAGCCAAATAAAGTACCTAGGCAAATTTTCAAACCTTCGGAACTGGTTTACTCTGAACTTCATTTATTCTACCTGGGAGGATCAAAAGTCTAGTTTATCCCATTTTCAACAAGGGCAAATCTCAAGTCTTCACAAATTTCAGATTTACTAGTTAACTTTACATTCTACCCAAACTGCCATTCAAGGCAAATAAAGATATGAAGACCGTGTACCTCCACACAAGTCATAAGAAGCTGTTAACACTTTCCACAGATCCAATGGTGTTCAGATTATAACTGATATCTACATTCCAGATGTCTGTCAACGAGTTTAATCCCAAATTTACAGCCCCTCCATGTTTACCAAAAGCTCAGTTGAACAGAAAAATAATATTCAGAATTACACACAAAAGCATACCCAAAGTTCCATTATATTATAAAAAGATATCACTGCATCAAATGAGAACAGATAGCATCCAAATCTTGTCACGTTGTGAAATTCACCACACTACTTACTCTCCCAAATTTTATTGAATTGCAATTTGCCATGAGACCACTAGATTATGTTAAAGGTTATTATAAGAAACAACCCACAAAAACGTAACACTGCATCACAGATGCCTTTAAAGGATATCACCGATATTCCTTTTTGTGAAGATCTACCATAGGAGAAATGACCACCTGATCTTTATTCAAAAACTGTGACTCTCATAATCAACTGTTCTTATGTCATAGATAGTAAAGTACGTATTTCACAAGCTTTTTGTGTGAGTTGCTACAGCACTCAGCTCTAAATTTGTGACTCCTTCTCAGTGTACACTGTTATTAAACTATATTTTTAGCCTTACTCCTGGCTTTACTCTTCCGTCGTTCTTTGTTTTCTACCTCATTTAAACTCATATTCTTTCATCAAACTTTAGACACTCCTTTTGTAAGCAAGGCAGAATATAAATAATACAGTGTTTGATATTTTTACAGCTTGGTTACTATATTTCTGTATGCACTGCAATCCCTATCTGGTGTTTATAAACTCATTTTATATTTGTGATCTCTTCCCTCATCCTAACCACACTAGAATGTAAGCTCCATAAGTCAGGGACTTCGTTTTGTTCACTATTATATCCCCAGTATCTAGGATGGTGTTTGTATCTATATTAACAATACTTGCAAAATGGAATGACCATGAAAACAGAATAGTTATATCTCATACCAATCTGTTACATAATAGAATTTTTCTTAAGTGAAAACTGACCTTCAGTCTACATGATCTTTGATGTTTTGGCATTGATCTGCCAGAAGTCAAGTGTATTTATAAAGAGATTTCCATTATTTGGAAATTTTCTACAAACCTAAATGAATGATTAGTTCAATCCTGGATATTACTCCCTATGAAAATATTCTAAAATAAAGAAGCAGCATCATGTACAAAGATACTGATCAAATTTATTTATGATAGAAAAAATCTGGAAACAGCAAAATATCCACTAGGAAAATGTTTAAACAAATAATAGTATACATCCTATATCAAGTTAATCATACAGCCCTTAAAATTTATGAAGATTTTAATAACAAAGAATAACACAAGTGAGATATTAATGAAAAATATCAGAGAATAAAATTACACATACACTGTGAGCCCAACTTAAAAAAAAAAGAAATAAAACAGAAAATGATGGAAATAAACCAAAATACTATATATGTTAATGGTCTTTGCCTCAGAAATATTCAATTGACATATTTAATTTTTTTCTGTTTTTCTAAATTTTATATAACACATTTTACATAAATAAGAGTAATTTTGGTATCCAGAGGTGATAAAACTCTATATATTATCATTAAAATCTTGAAAAAATTGTTAATTTACTATAGGATAAGAAGCACATTATTTGGAACATAAAATAACAAAGCACTGATAAGTGAAATAAATACTGTACCTTCACTGCTACATGAAGTTTTGCTGTTTTCTTGGATGGTCCTGAGGCTTCATATGTTGTGCCATCCACATCTACAGACATTGTGAAGACCGGGGCATGGACAGGGCCAGACTGAGATAAGAGCTTATACTGAAGCCCGGGCCTGATCTGGTTTAGCCTCATGAGTGCATTCATAAGGTCTATTGCTTTACTATCCAGGACTGTTAAAGAAAGAGGAATGAGATCAAAAATTAAACAGAAAGCCATTTTGCTATAATCTATGCATTTGTAGATTCCTAGTGACCACTATAAATTTACCAGGTTTCTTAAAAACAAGAATTTCAAAACACACAAATTAACTTCATGTCATAAGTAATTTGGAAAATTACTTATTATGCTATTAATAACATCACTGTAAAAATAGCATGCATTACTATATCTATACATTAATTCTCATTTGTCAATAATAATGTATCCTAAGCAATGAAACCTGGAAATACAAAAAAGTAATTCAATTATCAACTTCTCAGCTAACATCTATTCTTATAACTCTAATGGAAATCAATCAAATTCTTCATTTTTTGTTTTCATATCTGAGGCTCTAAATTCTTTCTAAGTCACATCTGTAAGAATAGAAATTTTGCACACTTTTCCTTAAGTTTCGTTTCATCTTCTTATTGGGGTCTTTATCATCCCCTAATCCATCTTCAAATGGTCTCTTTAGAGCTGAAGACCCAGAACCTAAAAACAATTGAGAGATTCTTCATCAGTCAAAATAATGATCTAACTTACTCTACCACGTTTCTAATATGTTCAGGTAGGAAAATCTTAGGAATCACAATAAGGACCATATAACTTTTCATTGATCAATTGAATTGCCACATTTATAATCTAGAAAAGCAAAATTTTAAAAAGCGAATCTTCCTGAAATAATTTAATATTATCACTTTTTATATATACTTATTTCCCGTTTATTCATATACAGACACAAACATCCATGCATATGCTATGGTCTGAATATTTGTGTCTTCCCAAAATTCTTATGTTGAAACTTTTTTTTTTTTTTTTTGAGACCAAGTCTCACTCTGCTGCCAGGCTAGAGTACAGTGGCGTCATCACAGCTCACTACAACCTACAACTCCTGGGCTCAAGTGACTCTCCTGCCTCAGCCTCCCAAGTAGCTGGGACTACAGGAATGTGCCACAATGCCCAGCTAATTTTTTTATCTTTAGTAGAGATGGGATCTGGCTCTTGCTCAGGCTGGTCTCGAACTCCTGAGCTCAAGCGATCCTCCCACCTCAGTCTCCCAGAGTGCTAGGATTGCAAGCTTATGTTGAAACTTAATCCCAGTGCAGTGGTACTAAGAAATGGGGCATCTGGGAGGTGATTAGGTCATGAGGGTGGAGTCCTTATAAATTAGTGCCCTTATAAAAGAGGACTAAGAGAATTAGTTTGTCTCTTCTGCCATGTAAGGAAACACAGCAGGTTCCATCTATGAGGAATGAGCCCTCACCAGACACCAAATCTGCTGAAACCTCGATTTTGGACTTCCCAGCTTCCAGAACCATGAACAATAAATTTCTGTTGCTTATTACACCCAGTCTAAGGTATTTTGTTACAGTAACCCTAACAGGTTAAGGTAGCATATATTCAGATCTATTATATGCATGAATAGGAAAAGCCTAGAAAGCTATATAGCAAAATATTTTTTTTTTTTCAGGCAGAGTCTCACTCTCTTGCCTGGGGCGAGTGCCGTGGCGTCAGCCTAGCTCACAGCAACCTCAAACCCCTGGGCTCGAGCAATCCTACTGTCTCAGCCTCCCGAGTAGCTGGGACTACAGGCATGCGCCACCATACCCGGCTAATTTTTTCTATATATATTTTTAGCTGTCCAATTCATTTCTTTCTATTTTTGGTAGAGATGGGGTCTTGCTCTTGCTCAGGCTGGTCTCGAACTCCTGAGCTCAGGACCATCCATCCGCCCGCCTCGGCCTCCCAGAGTGCTAGGATTACAGGCGTGAGCCACCGTGCCTGGCCCGCAAAATATTAAAAGTAGTTACCTTTGGTAGTATTTTTACTTACGTCACCTCAAACATTTCTAAAATTTAACATTTATACTGTACAAACTTTAAAAGTTCACATGTTAAATCTTACGCTTTCGGATATCTGATTATCGAGCTATAAAATATTCTTCTGCCTCTTCAAATCCTATTGAAGATCTTATTTCAGTTCACCTCCTCCACAAACCCTTTCTCTCATATAACTTTCTGAAAGAGTTTCTATGATATCAGAAATATAAAGTACCGTAGTTTTATATTATTGCCCATTTCAGATATTCTTATGTATCCTTAGTGTTCTTTGAAGATCAAGGATATTTTATCCTTGCCTTGTATCTTAGAAACTACCTTAAGACAAGACTTAGAAACAACATAATGGGCACGGAGCAAAAACTAACTGAACTGATATTAATCAATTTCTTGGATAAAGTAGCCAGTTAATAACATTGTCAAGCGAAAGGCAGGAGCTTTGCTGTCCAAGTTAAAAAATAGAGAAAAGCTCATCAATTTGTCCAAGTACTTATAAGAACACTCTGTGTCTTCAACTTAAAATTTCGTTGTTAAGTTCTTCCTAAGCTATGCTCAAGATACTCGTGCCATCAGATTCCCAGATACTTCTAGTGAAAGCTTTTAGTAAGAATGATGAGACTAACTATGTATCTTCCGATCAAGATTTATTGTCCCTGGGGGTAAACGCTGACTTCAGCATTTATTTGGGTCAGTATTTACCACTCAGGTCAATCAATCTTGATGTTCTCTTCAACACAAGGCAATATCTGCTTAGTATTGTATTTCATTTGCACTGCATAAAACTACAAGTGTGCCAGTCTCCCAGAATACAGTCTTTAAGAGATAAAAGCTAAAAACAAACTGTATCTATTCAACCACTCTTCTGCTCATTAAGTTACATAAAAAGCAGCTCCTTGATTGCCTGCAAATCACGAACTGGCTTCAATACAACACAGGATCTATTCTCTAAATCTGTGGTCCCCAACCCCTGGGCCGTGGACCAGTAGGAACCAGGCCACACAGGAGGTGAGTGGCAGGCCAGCGAGCAAAGTTTCATCTGTATTTACAACTTCTCCCCATTGCTCAAATCACCACATAAGCTCTGCCTCCTGTCTGATCAGCAGTGGCATTAGATTCTGATAGGAGTGCAGCCTACTGTAAACTATGCATGCAAGGGATCTAGGTTGCGTGCTCCTTATGAGAATCTAATGCTTGATGATCTAAGGTGGAGCTGAGGCAGTGATACCAGTGCTGGGGAGCGACTACAAATACAGATTATCATTATCAGACAGGTTTGACTGCACAATAAACGTAATGCACTTGAATCATCCCGAAACCATCCCCCTTCACCAGTCTGTGGAAAAATTGTCTTCCATGAAACCAGTTCCTGGTGCCAAAAGGTTGGGGACCACTGCTCTAAATCCTCCAGGTACATAAGTATCGCTCCATGGATTAAACTTCATTCTACCATTCTAACCATTGGAAAAGGGCTGTAAAATCTGGGGCTAATAATAATAGTAATCTGCAAAAAACAAAACAAAACAAAAAAAAAACACAAAAAACAATGTAAAGCAAGCAAGTACTTTTCAACCTTTATAATATCTAGTAATGAGAAGTAATCATAACTGAGGCAACAATTTTTCAAAATAATTATTTTAGTGCTTACCATAGGCCTGGCACTATTCTTAATACCCTGCATGTATTAACTTATTTAATCCTGATAAGCACCCTGTGAAGCCAGTACCTTAATCATCTCCATTATAAACTCATTCAACAACAAATAGTAATTCAGCATTTACTATGTGCAGGACAATTTTAGGTGCTAAACGTATCATCGGGAACAAAATGATCTCCCTGTACTCAAAGAGCTTATACATACTGGTGGAGACTAATTACAACATGTCCTATGGTAGTAAGTGCAATGGAGAACAGTAAGAGAGGCCTGAGGAGGAGGAACTGTTGCTATTTTATAAGTGGTTCTCAGCAGAAAGGTATCACTGATAAAGAGACCTTTTGATGAAGACCTGAGAAAGTAAAAGAGTGAACCATTCAGCCATATGGGGAAATGATCCAGGCAGAGAAAACAGCAAATATAAAGATCTTAAGGCAGGAACGTGCTAAGAAACAATATGAAGGCCTGGGTGGTTGGAGTGGCATGAACAAGGAGCAGGTGGGAGCAGATCAGGAGAGCCAGGTATGTAAGGCAGTAGTTCTCAACTCTAGCTGCCATAAATTGACAAACTATCAAGATTCCACTTCCAGTATGGGTGACTAAGTAAATTTAAAAAAAGGCTTCCTGATGGGAGCAATTAGAAAAGCTGGACAAGATACAGAATAAATATCTGTTCCTGGACAATGAAGAATTATGGAATCAAGATCTGAGAGGTAAAGGAAACCCTGCACCAGAGGCCATATTTCCCCTAGGGACATCTTCCAAATCCAAAAGAGGTCACTAACAACTGAACAGAAGAATTCCAATAGGCTCCCAAGTCTCAGGAGTCCAAAACTCAAATTCAAGTACCACCAAGAAGGGAAAGCCTAGCGAATCCCCGACACTCTGGGTTGGGCCTCTGAAATGTTATATACTACAAACAAAATAAAATGGAAATGCTCTGAACCTCACAGAAGACTGAAGCCCATCTTCAAATCATCTTAATCCTTAACTGCATTAAAATGATCTACAATTACCAATTCCATTAGCCATCTCCCAGAAACAAATACAAATCCTCCCTCGAAGAAGCTATTATTACAGGCTTTTTCATTTAAAAACTCTAGTATTGATAATAACAAGGCACATGAGAAGACAAAATACTGTGATCAAAAATCAGGAGAGAGAGCAGACAACAGAAACAGATCCAAAAAGGACCCAGATAGGTGGGGCTTTCAAAAACAAACTTCATTATAAAGCATTTCTGGCAGAAAATCTGAAACAATGAAAGAGTCAAAATTCTACAAATAAAAAAATACACTACAATTGAAAAACCAGCAGATCTGCAAAGGAAAATGACAAATCTACACTACAGAGGAACTGACAGAACTCTCTCAGTAATTAATAACAAGCAAACAAAAAATATAAGTATGTAAGATCTGAACACAATGAACAAATGTGACCTGATGTGAAAAGGCTATGATCACCAACTGCAGAAAATATACACTTTTTCAGGAAAAAAAAAAAAAAAAATTCATGTGTTGGCCCATAAAATAAGTCTCAACAAATATCAAAAAAGGATAGAAATCATACAACACATGTTCTCAGATGACAGAATAATAAGTGAAAACTCAAAAACAAAAAAATTAACTAGAAAATCCTCATCTGTCTGGAAATTAAGCAATGACATCTAAATGGCCAATGGGTCAAAGAACTCGTAACAAAGGAAAATAAAAGTATAGTTTTAACTAAATGATAATCCTAATGTAAAAGAATGTAATGTACATAAATCTGTGCTTAAAGGGAAATTTATCATCTTTATAGTATATATCATAAAATACAAGGCTAAAAAATCAAGAATGTATTCATCCAGCTCATAAAGTTAAAAAAAGAAAAAGAGCAGCAAATTAAACCCAAAGAAAGCAGTAAGGAGGAAAAACTAAAGAGCAGAGACCAATGAAATACAATATAAATATACAACAATTTTTTTTTTTTTTTGAGACAGGGTCTTGCCCTGCTGTCCAGACTGGAGGACAGTGGTGCGATCATAGCTCAATGTAGCCTCCAACTCCCAGGCTCAAGTGATCCTCCTGGGTCAGCCTCCAGAGTAGCTGGAACTACAGGCATGCATCACCATTCCTGGCTAATTTTTTTTTTAATTTTTTGCAGAGATGGGGGGTCTCACTGTGTTGCCCAGGCTGGTCTCAAACTCTTGGGCTTAAGGGATCCACCCACTTTGGTCTCCCAAACTGCTGGGATTACAGGCATGAGCCACCATGCCCAACCCAAAAGTTGATTTAAAAAAAAAAAACTAACAAAAATGATAAACCCTTAGGCGAGAGCAATTAGCAAATAAAACTTGGTACAAAATGTATGAAAGAGGACATTACTGCAGACAATAAAAAAAGGATCTT
>RJWJ010026756.1:0-22742 GCA_004363605.1 Indri indri | reverse complement strand
GGCCAAAGAGATGTAAGGAGAATTTGCTGAGGGTTTTTGGAGTTGGTTTTCATCACTGATAAAAAGAAATTTATGGACTTTGAAAGTTGGAGTAGGTTTTGACAGAGATGTAATTAACTATAATAACAACATGGACACATGGTGAAGTGTTCAGGGAATAGCTAGTAATGGATTACCTGGTGCACAATGCATCAAGTAGTTGCTATTCTTCATATAGCATTACACTTCATATAGCATTACATTATATCATTACACTTGGTTAATGTAAGTGGAGAAAACATCTTTAAACATGTCAAGTTTGCTTAGTAAACCATTTATTTAAAAGAATTACAACAGTGATCTTTGTTTTCAAATAGACCACAGGGTCCCAAATCCGCAATTGATGACACCAAAATTAGAGAACTTACTTAAATTTAATTATTTATCCTTTAAGGGAATACTTTGACATTTAACATAACCCATTGTCAATGTACGTAAACTACTCCTCCTTAAATGTCGTAACATATGTAGTATATAATATAGAATTACTTAAAATGAAATTGAAAGACTATAAAATTCTATACATACAAAATGCTGATTCTAATGCTTACCACTGACTCTAAAATGATAATAGTGATTCGTAAAATCAAATGTTTTGTCATAGAATCCTGTTATAAGGAAAGGCTTATTAATATATTCATTAGCTTCAGAGTTTCATTTTATTAGCATTAGATACTAATTTCTTTAGTCACCAATAATTTTTTTTTTTTTTTTTTTGAGTCAGAGTCTCACTCTGTTGCCCAGGCTAGAATGCCGTGGCTTCAGCCTAGCTCACAGCAACCTCAAACTCCTGGGCTCGAGCAATCCTCCTGTCTCAGCCTCCCGAGTAGCTGGGACTACAGGCATGCACCACCATGCCCGGCTTATTTTTTCTGTATATTTTTAGTTGTCCAGCTAATTTATTTCTATTTTTAGTAGAGACATGGTCTCGCTCTTGCTCAGGCTGGTCTCGAACTCCTGACCTTGAGCGATCCACCCACCTCGGCCTCCCAGAGTGCTAGGATTACAGGCGTGAGCCACTGCTCCCGGCCAGTCACCAATAATTTTGATAGTGATAGGTGACTATTGCTCAACTGGGCTACCAAATATCAAAACATTTCCTTTATAGCATTAACTATGTTAAATAATAACTAAAAAGTAATAAACAGATAAAGGAATAGCAACAAAGTACAGAAACTTGTTAACCTTATGTTCCCATTCTAGATAGTTCCTAGTCTTCCCCTCTGATTAAACATTAAGAGCAGTGACACTCTGGTTTTTCCTGATTGTTCTTGATTTAAGGAAGTCAAAGTGATTTCAACTTTTTCTACTTTCTGGCCAATACATATGTCGTCTCATTTATTCTTTGCGTTTCTTTGGCATCAGCTTTTAAGTTAACAGGAAACATTCTTCTACTAGCTAAAGTTTAGCTCTCTCCTGGCTTTCCTGGTCTGGCTTTACTAGCTAACAAAAGCATGGACTCCTCCCATCTTTAGGGGAAATAGAAGTGTGACACTAATTATTGGAGAGTTTGTTGTTTTATTTTTTTTCTATACAGCTTTGAATCATTCCAAAATCAGGAGAAAGAGCCCTGAAACTTGCTAAACAAACAAACAAACAAGCCAAAAACAACAACAACAACAAAACCCTTCTCTAGTTAGTGTGAAAGAGAAAGACAACAGCTGAAAACAGAATAAAGGTACCACTAGAAGTGACCGGAGATGAGTTTTCTCTTGATTGGATGACTATTTACTTAAAGAAATTGTTGATGTCTCTGTTTTATAAATGGGCCTTCATTTCTTTGTCTTTGTCTTGAAGTGCCCATGCATTATATGTGTTTTATTTTAAACTTGTTGAGGAAAGATGAAATGATGGCTCTGTGTGGTTGGCATTATTTTTGTCTCCCTTCACCTCCACTTTCCTGTTAGTAGAGTCTGGTACTATTTATGATTTTCTTTCACAGTGAAATACTGGATAGTTTCATTTTTAAGCTTTACAGAACTTTGTGACCTGTGAATAGTTGTCCTTCAAGAATTAATAATTAGGACATACTGATTCAAGTAATCATTATGTGCCCCTATTTCATTTTGGTATATAATAGCTCTTCCGTGTTTCTTCCTTCATGATCAAGTCATAGAAGCTGAGTGAAAACAAGCATATTTCCAAGAATAATTTTCAAGAGCACTAAAATGCAAGATTAATATACAAATCAAGAACAGTATATGTCACAGATTTATTTAACTCATTAATTAGGGGAACAGGATGGTAAATTGGTTCAGAAAACATTTGAGGAATTGAGTATTGATATGCACTGAACAAAAAAATGGTTGGATTTCTAGGTTAGATACACACATGGTTAACATCCTAAATGACAACAAAGCCATATCCTTTGGGGTTATAATTTCAACCACACAGAAATAGTCTGCATCTCTACCAGACAAAATCTATAAGGTAACATGAAACCTGAGTTTGGGTCCTAATCAGTAATAAAGAGTATATATATTAAAAAAGTTCATTGTACTAGAGACTTCAACAATTCTTGGGCGAGCCTATTACACGATGCTTCAGTGTGATATTGAAGGCTCATGTAGTTGTCTTTCTACCTTATTTCCAAGTTGTTCGTATTTTTTCTGAATAGCAATGATACTAACAGTTCATTATGCTAAGGAACCTAGTTACTTGTAACATGGCTTGAAGGTGGTCCCTATGGAATGTATGCTAAAGCACACTATTGCTTTTCTCCTAAAATGTTGAGTTAGCATAGTGCAGTTATGTTTAATTTGTATAATCAAGCTTCTGTAAGCATGGAGAGGGCATTGTAACATAATGGCTAATAGCACACACTTAAGAACCCAATTGTCAAGATTTAAATACTGGCTCTATCACTTAATAGTTGGGTGAATTTGGGCAAATTATTCAACCTTGCTGTTGTGCAGTGTCCTCTCCAGTAAAATGAGGCTGATAGCAGTGCCTACCTTAATACGTTATGGTGAGAATTACATGAATTAATTTGTTAAAGCACACAGAAACATGCTCAGTCCATCACAGACACTGTATTAGTGTCTACTGCTACATTAACATAGAATTGCTTATATCACTTACAGAGGCTTAATTTGATTCCTAGGGAAGATTATATTTAGTTTAAGAGATGGGAAGAAAAGTATTTAGGCAAATTACAAGGAATTTTTTAATTAATTATTCTAGAATATGCATATATTGAAGTTTTATGAAAGGAGTTGAGGGAAGGAAGATGGGAGACCAAGGAAAAATCTGTAGAAAACATGCTCCAGATTGGTTGTTGAGGATGTGGGGGATGAATAGTGAACTGTCAGTCAAAAGATCTGGGTTTCGGGGTGCAGAATCTGCTGTGTAAAGTCTATCTGTGAGATTTTAAACACATCACTTGTCTGATCTGAATCATTTAACTTTATGTTTAAAGGCATTATGTCATTACAAAACATAAGGAGAAAATGCAGGCTTATTTTGTAAGGACATTCATGGGCAAAAACCAAGTGGAAATGGGGATAATAGTAATCCCGGCTTTATCTACATCACAAGGCAGTTATGAAGATGAAATAAAAGAATGTGTGAGAAAATGCTTTATAAACCATAAAGCTTCATATGAATGAAAGATGATATTTTTGTCGGTTATTCCTATGATTACCCAATTTTCCAAAGACAAACTTGACATACAGAAGTCGGTTAGAATTAAACTATCAGTATTTTTTTCCTGAGATCCTAAAACAGAAACATTGTTGCCCCCAATGGCAGGATGGGAATGAATTTATGTCAACTGGGACATCAAACACACAAAAGATTAGAGGAACCACAAATCCTTTTACTACTTCAGGGAAAAATGTTGCAAAATAAAATTGTATTCGTTTTCTTGCCTTAGCCTGAAGATGCTGCTGGGGGAAAAACTGAATTTCGTATTTCATTAACTCAACAAATAATGTGTCGAGTACTAATTAGGTGCTCTGTGTGTCCTGTTGTGGGGAGACAAAAAGGGGATAAGAAATTCACTCTCTCTGTAAGAATCCAGATTTAGCAGCAATGACAACACAAAAATAATCACAATGTAATGTTCAATTGGAGCAAAGAGAGGAAGAATAATTGTTTTGCATTGAATAAGGGCAACATAAACCTTTGATTAATTTAACTATTGTTCAAGAATTTGTAAGCAATCATTTATTAGATATTATTCACACTGAACTGCATATGAAACTATATTTCTCTGTCTTTATGTTTTAGATTTTGTTTCTTCTTTATTGTCTTTGTTCTCATATCTTCAAATATAGAAATAAGAAAAATTAAATTAAAAACATTCTCTAAAATTTTTGAATTTTTTTGAATCATATGAGATTTAATAAGTATAACAAAAATATTAGCTTGTTTTATGCTCCATATTAAAAAGAAGAATAAAGACTTATATTTGAAGAACCGAACTGAAATAACTTTATATCTTCAGATCTTTCCAGTGATTATATAAAATTCATGAGTATAAAAGTAAAAATTCTAGAAAAACAGACTGGTAGGTTATTATTAATATAGTTAAACTAAACCAAAGACATCCCCACAAAAGAAAAGCCAGGCTATTTTAATGAAAACAATGGGAAGAAAGAAGAAGACTGTTTCTGAATTGCAGTGATTATTAAAATTAAATAGTTACCATAACTGTATTTCCTTTGTGATGGTGAAACCCCCACTCACAGATATGTTCTTTTTTTTTTTTTTTTTGGTTGAAAATTCTTTGGACAAATAATTACTTGATATTTAAGCATATTTCATTCTCATTGTTAAACTACAATATTTGGAAAGGCCAAGAGCTGCCTGGAAGAATACTCAGTTACTGTATGTGGTTTACTACTGTGTGTTCCAGACAGACATTTGTGTGTTATTGTTGTTTATTCAGAAAAATCTTTATAGCAAGCAAACGGTTTTATCTTTAGAATAAGTTTTAACCTAACAGATTTCCAAATAGCTCTGGTAAAATACCTCATGCTATTTGTGCTTGAATGGTAAAACTGAGAATTCTCATTCGTCAATACTATAAGTTAGTTCTATACGCTGACCTGAAATGGTTGCCAAGAAATATTACCCAGTCAAAAAATAAACTATAGGGTCATATATACAGTCTAATTTCATTTATATTCAAACTACAAGAGTTTAAATTTATATACTAGTGAGGAATAGAAACCAATGTGTTTCCACTCTACTTACCTGCAGTGGAAGCTTCTTTTTCTATCTTTCTAGTTCTTGAATTCACAGCACTGAAAATATATACTTACATGCATTCATACATACATATATTCATGTGTGTATGTGTAAATGGTTAAAAGAATAAAGAGATAGATTAAAGAGAATTTTGACTTTGCTTTACATATTTGTGTTGTTTGATTTATTAATAATGAACATATAATCACAAATACTTTTATAGAACAGAAAGACATAGGGAAAAACTAATTTAGAAAAAGAGGAGCTGAGCTATAAGTACAGGCATGGAAATACATATATATATGAGCTATATTCGAATTATATGTTTTATATAAAAAAAGCAAGTTACAGAATACCTTGGTATTGTCCTACTTATGTTAAAGAAAAAGAAAGCATGTCATGTGTTAAGAATGATGTTTAGGGGAAACTTTTACTTTTTCCTCTACATACTTTCTTGTTGAAGTTTTACAATAAGCATGTATTTATGTACTATTTGTTATTCGTTTTGTTTTTTTTTTTTGCAAAGACTTTCCTGATTGTTTTCTTTCCGCTAAAGGATCAATCATAAAGAAATGTCTTAGGCACCTTTCTTAAAATATCTTCTCTAAAATACCTTATCTAAAATATATTCCATGACTGAATAGGAAAAATTTGTTTGTATAGGAATCTCAAATTAATCAAAGGAGTCACCTATAAACTTTTCTGAAATCATTTTGGATACTTTCTTTTCTCAATTTCCATAAAATATTAAGTACTTTACTTCAATATTATATCTTCATGCTTAATATATCTTCTTAGATCTTAACTGCTTGATGTTTACAATATCTCTCTATCCTTGATAAGGATATTATTATGAATATTTTAATTCCATTAATTCTTATTCAGTTCTATTCAATTTGGCCCATTAGTTTTGCATTCTCATGGATAAGTTGTCTTTTTTTTTTTCACAGAGATTTCACTTGTACTCCTCAGATATCTGTGTTTTCCTACATGTTCATATGTGGAACTGCCATCTTACTTGGCTGGTGGTATGTACTTGGAGGGAGGGATGGCAGCTTGGATTCTAGCTGCCCCTCCTCTTGGTGAAAACGAAGTGTGTATGTGTGTTGTGGGGTGGCTACCACAGGGAGAAGAGCCTCTGGTATTGCATTTTGTGCCCTGCTCCACCCAGCAACCTGCGTTGGGCACTGCTCTTTTCTGGGGGCTACTTCTTTCTGTTGTTGCTACCTGGTAGGGGCTCAGTGATGGTGCTGCTAGGAAGCCATTTCATCCTTCTGCTCTAGGGGGTTATTCTGTGCTTCCTGCTCACCTGGAGTCCAGTGGTACCCAGATAAACTGACATCTATGGCTGGTGCTGGACTAGAGCTTATGTTTCTTGCCTACCCGTCAAACCAGAGTAAGCAGTGAACTGGCCAGTAAAACGTGAAGAGATAGAAGTAGAGGTCTACAAAGCTTTCCTCCAGGTTCTGTGGGCCTGACCTACCTCTTGGTTCTCCAAGGCTTTTCAGCCTTTGATTTAGGTTCCAGGAGCCATCAAAATCCTTTTTAACTTTGTGGCACCTCCAGGCTTTGGTTTAGGGGAAGAACTGAGCCTTCCATACTTGTTCACCATCCTGACCACTGTACTAAACTTCAGCTTGGAATGTACCCACCTCCAAATCTCTTTCCTTACATCTGGCTTTATCCTTCTCATAATTCAGGTCCCACTTACACCATTTCCTCCGGAAAGCCTGATTAATATATATCTCCTTATACTTTTCTATCATGACAGTGGCTTGGGATTATATAGGGACTTCTTCAATAACTGGTTACAGATGTTGAAGTCTGTGAGAGCAAGAGATGTGTCTGTCTTTCTTGTTTACAACTTTATTTATGACATCAGCACAGTGCATAGATAATCCTTGAGACTTCAAGAATATTTTTTCAAAGGAAAAAGTAAAGGGGAGAAAGAACAAAGCAAAGAGAAATAGATCTATTTTTGTTAAATTGGAATGTAATGTAATACATACATATTCAAGAGCAATCTACCTCTGAATTATAGTCACATCTGCAATATATAAAAACCATGGAACCACAGACTGGCTTTATCCTAGATGCTAAATAACATTTGGCCTTCTCAATTTATTAACATCTTGATATAGACCAAAAATAGATGAATTTTCTGGAGAAGAAGCATAGTGCATTACAATGTCAAATAAAAATTAATTCTAGATTATCTGCTGGGAATGAATAATAAAGTATTAACTGTGTATAAAACTAATATGAATGAGTCAGAGACTGTAGAATTCCTAGGATTTAAAGGATTCTTTACTTAAAAATCTGAAAATCTCTGTGAAACATTTAGCAAAAATTAAACTTTCTGAAAAAATGACCACAGAAAACCAATGAAGATTAAATGGGAGTAGAGCAATAAAGAAAAAAAAAAAAAAGGAAATGATAAGCACACTTTCAAGATCCTCCTTTTAAACACTTTAACAATTTCGTAAGTTCTCCTTGTGGTCTGTTCTAACACAGAAATGAATTACTTGTATCATTGTCTATATGTTTCCTAACCCAGATAGTTAGGTTCTAGGCACATTTCTCTGGTTCTCGGATGCTATTATATAGTTCACAAAAGCTTTTAAATACCATACTGTGTATCAGGACATAAAATGATGTTACAACCTCAGATTATTTTCTGTCTGGGGCACCAAGATATGGTAGAAACACTTGGTACTTGCATGTCATCCTCTTATTTAATCTAATTCTCCCTTTGTGCTGCGTTAATTTACTTTCAGAAACATATGTAGCTATAAATGGACAAAGCTTTTCCTGTCACTTTGACAGAAGAGAATAAATTCTTCCATCTCCTCCTCTCCTATCTATCAGGTTTTCTAGGGTTGTAATCTTCATTTGTGATCTACAATTAGAAGGTCAAGTTAATTGAGTTACAACGAAGCAAACAAGAAAATTTTTATCTGCAAAATCTCCACTTTCCTATTAAAGTCTTTCACAATATAGTTTCTTTTTAGTGCCCACTTGTTTTGTTCTTTTTGTTTGCCATTGGCCTCCTGTAAAATGCTGTGGAAGTTATCAACTACCAATTAAGGGAGTTACAAGTGCTAGGAAGGAAAACAAAACAAAGCTCTCAGCAGGCAGGTCTTATACTGATAACTGGCAAGTGCCAAATTAAGACTAATTCACATAACTTCAGAGCATGACTCAGAACTGCAAATCATGAGTCATGTGCTTTCATTGAGATAGGGCTGGCAATACACATGGAAAAGCTCAGTGAATGCAAAAACAGGCTGAAAAAATCCATAAATCAGTCATAGACAGACTATTGAGTTGCAAAGATGCATAGTATGACTGGGACTGTCCTGTCAATAAAGGATCATAGTACCTGTGAAGAAATCAGTGTTTCAAGTGATTTAGAACAGAGTGCATTGTAAAACAGAAGTTCCGTTTATGTTGAGTTTGTCATTGTGACTCTGAATTTCCAGTCTGAGGGAGAGTTCGTGGTAGTAGTTTATGTAACAAGTAAGCCATAACCACTTGAAGACGTGCCATGAGGAGAGAAGTAAGAGCGGGACACTTCATGCCAAGTCATCTGTGCTCATGGGCTCATTCTCACTCTCTTCCTTGCCATGTCATTGGCCCAAGTCTATGGTTATCAGACTCACTCCCTGTCCCTATTTTGTATATCCTGTAAGTCTTTTGGCATGAAACTCTGTTTTCTGATTCTCTCTGGCGTACTATGGATCATATTGCTTGTTTCCGCCCTTGGACCCATTTTCTACCTACCCTGCCAGGGATGTTACCAGAAATCTAACTCACTCTGGGTTTTTTTTTTTTTTTTTTTTTGAGACAGAGTCTTGCTCTGTTGCCCAGGCTAGAGCGCTGAGGCATCAGCCTAGCTCACAGCAACCTCAAACTTCACTCTGGAGTTTTTATTTCCTTCATGATTCGCTGTTTGCCTGCCATTCCCTTCACCGTCTACACATACACATGCACACGAAGAGTCTTCACAATATTTTCCAGCTACAAGAGGTGAGTTTCCTCTCAACCAGGATTGGGGGAGGATTTATTCTTATATTTATTTATTTATTTTTTAATCAGACCTGCATTCTGTGCCGAGGGGGTGGATTTATTACAGGTCTTAGACAAAGTCGCCTGGGTGAAGGAAATGAACTGAAGGACATTGATTCCTAGGTAAGTGGAAAATAAAATATGGATCTGGTGAAATGGAAACAGTGAGTATGGAAATGTGGACGTAAAGGTAATCAAGAGGTTGTTTTCTCTTTTTCTTTAAGAGAAGAGAGTCCAATGAGTGAGGATAAATGGTTACACCAGTGAGGTGACAAGAAGGCCACAGAGAAGATGGAACTAGAAAGTGAGAGGAAAACTTATGTTGTGGAAGGTTGTAGGAACGCTGGTGTGAATTCTTGGTGGGAAAACAGAAGACAAGAACTAAATGGCCCCTTCTAGTCTATATTTCTTCTTTCATTGAATTATTACCTCTGTGAGGAGGGTGGATCCCAGGCAGTGCAGGACAGTGCTGGAGAGAGCAGACTCTGGATTCAAACAAACCCGCTCTGCTGGTTACTATATGACTATGGGCAAGTACAAAATCTCTTTGGGCCTGGTAAAACAGACTTCTTAATTGTATTTACTTCTTAGGAATAGTTTTCTATGCTCACTGTCTCCCTCTACCTTCTAAACCCCCTCCTATCAAGTTTTGCCCCTACCATGGTGTTATCCCTGTTGCTGTGGTCACCAATAACATTCATGTGCTAAATGCCATGCTCCATTCTCAGGACTCATCTTGACATGTAAGCTGCATTTGACACACCGAGGGCTGCCTTCCTTCTAGATAGACCTTTCACTCTTGGCTTCAAGGACACAACACTCTCCTGGTTTTCCTCCGTGCCACCGGTTGCTGCTTCTTGGGTTTCCTCTTACTGGTTCTCTCCAAACGTTCAATGTTGAAGTGCCTTGAAGTTTAGTTCTTTTTCTTCTTCTCATTTATATTCCCTCCCTTGGTGATCTCAACCAGTCTTATGGATTTAAATTCTATCTGTATGGCATAGACTTCCACATTTTTATCTCTAGCCCAGACCTTTCTCCTGAACTTCAGACTTACATATAAAATTGCCTACCAAAAACCTTCATTTAGATGGCTAATGAACATCTCAAACTTAACACATCCAAAATGGAAGTTCTGGTTTTCTCCCCCTAAACTTTTCCACCTGCAGTTTTTACCTTGTATTTGATGATGATTCCAGGCCAAAATCTGGGGAGTCAACTTTTTCCTTCTCTCTTTCATACCCCACCCTTAATCCATCAGCCAATCCTGTTGGCTCTACCTTGAAAATATACCTGATCACTTTTTACCACTTCCTGTGGTCCTACCCCAGTTCAAAAACCATCATCTTCACCTAGAGTGTGGGCATGGTTTTCTAACTGGTCTTTCTGTTGCTACCTTTGCCTTGCTATAGTTTATTCTTATTAGTCAGAGTGATCAGAAATCATATTGTTTCAATCCTCTGCTTAAAGCCTTCCAGTGGCTTCACATCTCACTCAGAGTAAAAGTCAATGTCTATAAGTTCACTCCCTCTACGCCTACCCCCAGTAACTCTCTGATCTCATCTCCTTTCTCTACTCTCTCCCTTGCTTATTCATTTCCAGCCACACTAGACCTTCCTGTGCTTCTTGAAAATGCGAAAAATGTTCCCTTTGGACTCATTGTTCATTCCACTGAAAACACTATTTTCACCAGATATTCACATAGCCAGTTTCCTTAACACTTAAGCCTTTGTTCAAATGTACCTGCTCAATGAGCCTTACTCTGACTATCTCATTTAAAATTACAAACTGCCCCACTCTGGCACTCTTGATCCTTCTCTTAAATTGTTCTATTTTTCCTTAGCACTCATCCCCCTCCAAAAAAAAAAAAAAAAAAAAGAAATTATATAATTTGTTTATTTACTATTACTGTTTATTATTTGACTATCTTCAGTAGAATATAAACTCCAACAGGGCAGAAATAAAAATCTGTTTGGTTCGCTTATGTATCTCAATCACCTAGAACGGTACCTGGCACACAGTAGGCATTTAATAAATGTTGATTTATTTTGGTTTTGTTTGTTTTGTTTTGTTTTGAGACAAGATCTTGCTCTATCACCCAGGCTGGGGTGCAGAGGCATGATCATAGCTCACTGCAGCTTCAGACTCCCAGCCTTATGCAATCCTCCCACCTCGGCCTTGCAGAGGTGCTGGGATTACAGGCATGAGCCACTGCACTGGAGGCATATTTAGTAATTTGAATAAATAGATGCTGTATTGGTTTTTGAGTATTAAATGACATGCTCTGGACTTTACATTAATACAATGCTTGGTCCATGGGGCTAAAAATGATGATAGCTATGAGCAAATCTGTAGGATAAGAAAACTTTCATGCCCTCGGCCTTCCCTTTCCCAATGTCTTTCACTCAATGTGCTGCTTAATTTTCCTTTCTTAAGACACAGCTAACCAGAGACTTTGTGGAAACAGTCCAATAAATTTAATCTTCAAAGCATTTGTATAAAGTAGATGATCTATTTGTTTTTAATTATTTGATAATGTGTATTATTTTCCAAAAGCTTTCCATTTTGAGAGATAAAAGTAATCTTTGGTCAAAAGAATGCATCTCAAATTGGATTTGGGGGCTCAATGAGCTGAATAAAAAAAGGTGTACTGAGAACAGAGAATTTTTTATGAAACATATTCAATCACATAATGTAGGTGGTGGTGGTGGTGTCTGATTCACTTACAGTAAAGAATGGCCTTAAATATAAAAAATATCTTTAAAGAAAATTAGTCTAAAGAAAATTCATGATTATAAATACTTTATTTGTTGAGAAATAGCCTGATAAAATTCAGTTGGCTTTGAATAAGCAAGTCTAGAGTTTGACATTTTTTCTATAAAATAGAATAAATTCAGTTCAATTTTTTTCAAAAGTAGGAAGATATATTGGGAAGCCACTGATCCATAACATGAAGAACTTCTTCTCTGAGAATAATTATCTTCACAGTCTATTGGCTCTAATCCATTTCACTGAATTTTAAGCTATATAAAGATTCTAGATGTAGATTAAAATGATGAATAAGAAAGGTAAGCATTGTACATGTCAATTGAGATTATTATATTATTGATTCATAATTGAACATTTTTTGAGATCTATTATGTTACAAAGCAGTGTGTTAGGGAAGCAAGATGTAGCCCTTTGCCTCAAGTAACTATAGAGAAAATTAAGATAAAATATGAAAGATGCTGCAAATTAAATGTGCACAGATGCTATGTAAACAAAGATGAGGCATGACTGCCTCTGATGAAGGAGTCAGAGAAGGTATTATCGGAGCTGAGCGGCAGAAATATGAGTAGAATTTCATCAGCGACAAAGAAAGGACACTACAGCCTAGGAAAGCAGCAAATTAAATCCACAGAAAGCATAAGAAAGAAGTTAATGTAAAACAAAAAGTGGAGAATGGGGGTATATTTGTGATTAGAAATCAGAAGATGGTGGAACCGATAAAAAAGAATTGATTTATTAATTCTTTGGGAAAAATAAAGTAGACATACATGTATCTAATTCACTAAATAAGGGGGAAAAGCATATATACTCCAAATAAGAAATAAGAAGAAAGTAATCACAAAAAAAGGCAATAAAAGCAATGCTATGATATTACTTTGTCGAAGTCTAAATTTCATGCAAATAAACTTGAAAATATGGATTAAAGTGATAATTTTGAGGGAAAATATAATTTACCAAAACTAATTCTAGAGGAGTTAGAAGGCATTTTCTCTGTCTTTAAAGAAAATTAAAGATATTTTATAACATTAAAACTCCATTCTAAATAAAAATTTTTTAAATAGAAATAGATGGATGCTTTTGTGACATAATAAAATATATCTGCTTCTATACCAATGCCAGAATTAGGCTTAATGGTGAAATACTAGAACAAGTTCTATTAAAGTCAGAAATTTACACTATAATTGCCATTATTTAAAATTAAACTAAATGTCCTTGCCTATCAGATGAAAGTAAAAAATTAGTGTTATAAATATTGGAAAGGAAGAGATAAAATTACTAATATTTGTACATAATTCGGTTGTCTATCTGTAAAGTTCAAGAAAAATGCTAAAGAACAAAAACAAAAACCTTTGAAAGCAATAAGAAAATTCAGTAAGTTTTCTAGAACAAAATCAATACATCATTCAGACAACAACCAGTTAGAAAACATATTTTAGAAAAGACTCTATTTCAAAACCATTGCAAAAGATTAAATACCTAGGAATAAACTTTACATGATATGTGAAAGATTGATATAAAAAATTTTTAAATCACTATCAAGGAACCCCCCCCCAAAATTAACAAATAAAAAACCATATTATTACTTGGATAATAAAACAACATCAAATATGTCACTTTGCACTATGGTATAATTCATAAATTTATTATGATTCAAATAAAAAACTGGAATTGAAACTAGACAACATGATTCTCAAGTTTACTGAAAAATATATAAACATAGCCAGAAAATAGCAGGGAAAAATATAGAATTAGTGGGGGGCTGTTAATAGTTCTACAAGATATTGGAATATATTATAAAGTTACAAAAGCTAAAATGTCACTTGACTAGACCTATCAATGGATAAACTCGAGTTCAGAAAAATATTTTATATAATATATATGTACACATATATAGTATAGTATTTTATATAGTAGATGATAATGGTGGAATTTTGTATCAATGGGAAACATTATTTCCTAGGTCTAAATGACATTGAGAACATTTGGTATTTGTCTGAAAAAAGTCTAGTTCATGCAGACTTCATACTCTACACCAAAATGAATTCCTTTTTTTTTTTAAATTTTTTAAAATTTTTTTAAAAAAGCCATAAAATGCCACAGCAAAACCCCATCATAAAAAATGGGATATCGAAATTCAATTGTTTAAATCCAATTGTTTAAGTTGTTTTAAATGTGCATTACTGTGAAGTTAATGAAATGACCAAATCAGCAACAAGCTTGAGTAACTAGCAGGCTAGGAGTTCTCAGCTGTGCTTTACATGCCCAGACTTGGCTGTAGTTTGTCACTCCCCTCATGGCAGTTCTTCATGTTCACTTGAATATCAATGGAGAAGGTTCTTGGTTTGTGTCTGGCAGCTGCAATTCTAGGATTCTGGAGCATAGTTGGCAGCTATTTTGTCGGCTCCCTCTGGGGAGATTAGAAGCAGAGAATCCTTCCATAGACAGAGCTGCCTGCTAGTCTCTGCCTCAGCTTTGCTGTTCTCTTTGTGCCTCAACGGACATCTAACCTGTAAATTTAGTCTATGTCTGTGTGAAAACAGGGCTGTGTGAAAATGGAAACCCATTGCCAATTACATTATATTAAAGATAATATTTTCATGTGAATTATTGTGCAACTTTAATATAGAATAAATCATGAAGGAGTTTTTAAAACAGACTTAGAGTGGTATTAAGTATGACATAATACCAAAAAGAAATACTGATAAATTTGAGTAATTTAAGTAAGACAGAACCCATTATATATGAAGTATAAAAGAAATAAAAAACTGGAGAAAAATATTTGAAACTCAGATAGTTGATTTTCTCAATATATACAGAGTATCTAAAATAATTTAAAACCAAAAACATTCCGAAAGAAAAATATTTACAGGATAGGAACAGATGTGTTTTAGAAAACTAAAAAACACAGTATTTTTTTTGTGTGTGCATGTATGTGTGTGTGTGTGTGTGTGTCATTCAGACAACAACTAGTTAGAAAATATGTTTTAGAAAAGACCCTTTATCAATGCCATCAAAAAAGATTTAATACCTAGGAATAAACTTGACATGGTATGTGTAAGATCACTATGAAGAAAACTTTAAATCACTGTTGAGAGACTCAAAAGAGACATTAGCAAATAGAAAAACATATTACATACTTACATAATAAGACTCAAGATCAAATATGTCACTTCTTATTAAGGTATAGTCCATAAATTTAGTGCGATTCCAATAAAAAATAAGAATTGATTAGGAATGTGTATATATATGTATATGTATGTAAGACTCAACTCATTATGAGTGAAATAAAAATTAAACTAGAGCTGATATTTTATGTTTAACTTAACAAATTTCAAATATAAAAATGATGACTATATGGGTACAAGTATGGGGAAACATTAGCTCTTGTACATTTTTTACATCTCCACTAAGAATGTCAATTGGCAGAGCTTCTATTTGAAATATCTATAATATTTTTGATGCACACATTCTTTGATCTAGGCATTCCACTTCTGGGGCTCTTTCCTATAAATATACTTGTGTAAAATGATTTACATACAAATTTATTCATTGAAGCATCATTTGTAATTACAAAAGATTGAAACAATGTAAGTGTCTACTCATAAGGAGCTGATTAAATGAATCATTGTACATCTATATGACAATCAAGCAGCTGTAAGAGAAGATGGGTAGAATTTCCAAGATATATCAGTAAGTGTAAAAAGCAGGGCACAGAATGATGTGAAAATGTACTCCCCATTTGCATTAAAATGGAAAAAAGGAAATACGTGTATATATTTTATAAGTACATTTCATATTTATACTTAGAATACCCCTGAGAAGATGTATAAGAAACTGGGCACCTTAGTGCATTCAGGCTGTGGAACTGGATTGCTAAGGGTCAGGGATGGGGGCGGGGGAAATTTTCACTTATGTCTTTTTTTTATATTTTGAATTTGGACAATATGAACCATAAAAAAGTACAGCATAAAAAAGGTTCTATTCCTAACATAGTTTATAAACTACTGATTCCAATCCAGCTTTTTGCTTTTAAAGAAGAAGAAACCAAGACCCAAAGCAGCGGTAACAGAAAGCTACCTAGCTTTGGGCAGGCAGCACCAGAGTTGCTAGAGTTCTGCCTCTCAATTCAGGGCAGGGTCCACAATAGCAGCAGAAAGTGAACTTATGTAACTGGATATTATGAAGAAATCAATTAATAAAGAAAATGATAACTTACAGGATATTTTAGTTTCAGATTATGCTCTATGGTCTGATGTAAAATATTTTACCATCTCTTGTCCATGACAATGCTAAGGATTTCTTCATCTTATGGCATGGTCTTGAGTAGCTGTCTTCAACAGTGGTGGCAGAAATTGAACCTCCTTTCTCTCTCCGACTAAGATCTTATATTTGTAAGATAACTGCTTAAGGTCAGAAAAGATTATCGGTATCTGTGGAATAGAGATTTCCTCTTTGCCATGCTGAGTGACACCATTTCCTTTAAGACTTGTATCTAAACTCTCCTCAGACACATACGCTTTCCATTTTTATTCTGAATTATTTCCTCTCTGTGCCTTGATTTTATGTCACTTTCACTCTTATAACTATAATTAATACAATGTTTCCTTCCCTTCAGTTAAATCATACAAACATGCAATGAAGCTCCCACCATATTCCAGGGACCATGCTAGGAACTTGGGACAAAGAAGTGAATCATAGTTTATGCCTTCAAGAGACTCAGTTTCATCAGAGATACAGACCCACCAATTTAAAAATTATTTATTGATCACTATGTGCCAGCGACTGTTCAGGCTTTTGGGGATATAGCAGAGAGGAAAACACACATAAATCTTAACTACTGAAAATTAGGGAAATTTGATAATAGATTGGTATTAGCTGATATGAGGAGATTATTTTAATTTTCTCAGTGTGATAATTACTGTGGTTATATAAGAAATGTTATTCTTAGGTTGTGCAGGCTGAAATATTTAGAGAAGAAGTCTCAAAATGTGTACAACTTACTATCAAATGATTCAGAAAAAACTAATTTTTTTTCCCTAGGGTATGTAGACTTCTTCAACAGGAGAAACACATTCAAATTAAGCCTTTTAAAATCTTTTATTGATTATCCTTTGTGATCAAGTGGTTGTATTTGTGATATAATTGCACATAATTAGAAGACATTATCTGTATTTATTTTATAAAATTATAAAGTATATAGCTATATCTATTTTGGGATAGATCAACAAAGCAAATAATGGCAACATATTAACAATCATTGACTCTTAGTGGTGCAGGTTCATAAGATACTTCATTGTACAATTCTTTAAACTATTTTGCATGTTTGACATTTTTCATTGAATAGAGAGTCGGAGAAAAAAGAAAAAAAAAAGAGTTGGATAAAATCTCTGTCCACTGGAGTGTACATTCTACTGGGGGGAGATAGATATAAAGAAATAAATAATTAAAATATATAATTTATCGGATGGTGATAAATACCAAGAGGAATCATAAAACAGGAAGGGGTAGGAGAGGTATGGTTTTAACAAAAATAATTTATAAATCTATGTATTTGAATAATATTTATAGTGCCATAAGTATAATGATTAAGGAGTGATTTCTACTCTGTGAGGTGTGCATAAAATAAAACCTTGAGAAGAGAATATATGAGCAAGATCTTAAAGGATTAGTGGAAATGTTACTAGAGAGACAAAAAAGGTGGGAGCTGAGCCCCAAAAAGTATTCTAGGGCAGATGAATTGTGAAACTAAGTGGTTGCCAAGCTCTACTAAAGAGATTCTGGTTCAAGGGCCCTGGAATTTGCATTTTTATAAAGTTTCACATAATTCTAATGTGCTCCAAAAGTTGAGATTCTATAGCATGGAAGCAGTTATAGCCTGAGGGAAAAGAGAGAATAGGAAAAGTGGTTGGAAAACTAGGCTGTTGCTAGGCAGAAAAGAGACTTCGTAATACGGTACAGATTTTGGAATGTATTCCATAGGCATACCGGAGCCATTAAAGGTTTTTAACCGTGAAAGTTAAGTAAATGATTATATATGAATTTTAGAAAAATAACTCAGATGATATATATATAGGTAGATTGTGGCAGGGGGCGATACTAGAATCAGGGAGACCTGTAAGTAAGGCCACCCTAGTAATTAAAATGAAAGTTGATTAAATCTGCTCCAGGTTTCTGAAACTAGCAATAGAGAGGTATTTGGAGGGAGACTGGACAGCTCTTAATGACGCAATGTGAGTGAGAAGGAGAACTCCCAATTTCCTGATTTCGTGAGCCACCAACAGACTTAAGGAAAGTGGAAGATATAGGTTGGAGGAGATAGAGAATACATATCAACTTGCAGTTTTTGAAGAGCTTGTGGGACATATGGATCAATTCAGAAAAAATCGGAAAACATAATCCTTATTTTTGAGCAAGGATTTGGGACCAAAAACAGAGATTCTGGACACATTAACTTATGCGTGGTAGTTAGAGCCCTGAGTATTAGTCTTCGTCAAAAATGTTCCAGATGCCCACAGAAGATGCTGAGCAAAAAAGAAGTAAACATGAGCAGCATTTAAGAACTGGTCAGAGGAGGAAGAGGCAATGAAAGCCACTCATTTTTTTTATGCCGAAGAGATTAGAAATTCCTTGAAGACAGGACAGTGTCAACTTCCTTTGTACACAGTTTCCAAGGCATTGTTGCATTGTACACAACAAGTATTTACTAATTGCTTGGTGAATTGATGATCTGATGGCATGTATAAGAATCAACCGTTTGCTTTTAGCAATATCACCAGAGTCGAGATGAAGGACTTACAGCCTAGTTATCAAAGGCCAATATTATTTATGAATCAAAAAAAATAAGGAATATTAAAAACTGATCTTTTTGAGTTGTCTTATTCAGTATTAGAACTCAACCTAAAATCTAGTTAGTTAAAAAAAAAGATTATTCAGATATAAACTACTTTTTAAGGTCACAGGCATTTTCCAAGGAGTCTAAAGACTATATAGTGACATTTCCATAGACATTTTACTCCTTTTTGCCTAACATTTCAGGCTCTTTTTTCTCACACCAGAACATTAGTCCTAATCATTTTACAAACATTTAAAAAACATTTGGCTTCTGTATAAGATACCATTTATATGGCTCTTATCAATTATTAGCAACACTTCAAAAATCCTGCTATAAACTGTTTAGTATTCTTATAGGAAAAAGACAGTCTTCTAACTGCAATGGCTCTTACAGCTATTTGTACTTTACTTTGGCAGCCAGGCTAATTAAATGAAAGGCAGCACTCTTAAATTTTAAGTTGTGTGACTATTGTCTCATCAGATCCTGCAGTAAAAACCAGAGTGAACAAAAGACCTACATTCTGCATGGATTATTAATTTAAAAGAAGAAAACTAAAATTAATCATAGGAAAGATTAGCAAAGGTTACTCATAGTACAGCTGGATGACCTTCAAACCAAGAAAACTATGCAGATGTGTTGAAAGACATGGAAGTAGAAAAGCATAATATTTATTGAACCTGATGGCATCTTACAGTACTCAGGCTCATAATTTCCTAAGTGACTCAGCGGCCATTGCACAATCTACGCTTTGAAAGACCCATTTCCTCAAGACAACTTCGAAATGCTAAATGGTGCGTTGCTGACCTACGTTATTAAAATTCTTCTCCAATTTACTAAAATACATTCCAGATTGCCGTGTTTACCTGCTGGATTGACTATTTTCTATTTTATTAAAAATATCCCTAGAGCCCTTACTACACACACTGATCCATTTAATTTTCTTCTGTAAGTCTAAATCACTGTAGGAGTCTGAGCCATTAGCCCTTCAGTATTTCCTGTGTTATTCTGAGCTCTTCAAAAAGATTTTTGGTCCTGTACTGAAAATAATTGTAGTCAAATAATTATTTTTCATTCAGGAAGAGGCTGAAAATATAAGGAACTTAAAAATAAAGGGGCAAAAAATAGAGCAAAGCTGTTGTAATCCCCAAAGGCAAAAACTTCAATCCAGAAAAGTAGATCCTTTTTCAATTTACAGCATAAAAACAACCTCAAGAAAATAAACATCGTGGCTTATACAAGTTTCCATCACTAAAAGTTGTTCTTCACGAAGGAAATCAAACCACTAGTATGTGTAAGAAGTGATAGGGACAAGTTTCTGAAAGAATGAGTGAATTCTGAAATTTATTTGATCAAGTTGGTAAGCTTTTGTTCACTGATTCATAAACAATCTTAGGAACTAGGAAAAGAAAGGTAACTTTATGCTCACAATTGAAGGGGTAGTGTTTCTCACATCTAGAACTTAGCACTAGGTAAATCTTTGTTATAATCAATAATTAATAATTTACAGTAAAAACATAAATCATATTGTTTCATGAGTTTAACTTTCCTGGGAAATACACACGCTCACTAGCACTGGGACTGTTTACTAATTTATCTTTGTTATGTTAATAAAATTTAGGAAGTTGTCACTAGAAGCTAGTGATGGGTTTGCTAACGTTCCTTTAGGAAATATACTATGTTTAGACAGTTTTAAAACAATCAGCATCCGGACCAAACATCTGATAAACTGTAAAGCAGGAATAGGTACTTTAATTTTAGAGTAACGATGACTTATTTCCTCTCATTGCAGGTCTGCGGCTTCTTGTTTCTAGGATCCACTATTGAGAAGGAAGAAGTTGCAACTGGACTTTGTACAGACTGAAGAAATCTGCCTTAGTAAAGAAGCACTTATTATCAGAGTCACAATCTCACTTAGTTTCTTGGTTTTGGGAGCCCAAACTCTTCTATAAATAAGTTAGAATTTACTAAAGGAGTTAAACACTTTTCTTGCATATCTAAACTATGGTTTAGCAACAACTTAGCTTTGCATCGGAATCAGTGCAGGAAATCTGAGAAAGTTTCTGCATACTGTATAGTAGTTTTTGGAGATATTTCTGAAATTTGTATTAGAAAAACATTTTCAAGGACATTTATGTTCATCTATTTCTTGTTCTTCCCTTAAATGAATGTAAGGGTTTCTATGCTTGCCTTGAAGAAAATGAAAAACAATACAATTAGATCATCTCTTCTCTGTGTTTTTATTTTTTTATTTTTCGCATTTTCTTCAAATCTCCAGTAAAGGCTATTGAATGGCATAAATGTTAATTTATGACAAAACAGCTATTGTTTTTGTCCATATCTAACAAAGTTCAGTCAAATGATTGTGTGAAAATTCTAGCCTCTATTGTTTCTTTGTTGGGAAATTCTTTGAAAACTAAAAAGATTATTACGAACTTCAAAAAGGTGTGATGGCCAATTGTTTGAACTCCTGTGAAAAAATTCTCCCACGTATTCTTAGAACACAGTGTTGTGATGTTAGAAACTCAAATGCTTTCCATACAGGATGTTAGTACATGCACACGTGTCGGTTGCTGTGATGTGGGAAGTACAATACCTCCAGGTTTATAAGGATGTCAGCTATAAACAGGATGCTAAGTAACTGCTAAGGACACAGTGCCTCTCCTTGGAGAGAGAAAAAGTTTGAAGGTATTAATGGCAATATTCTGGTGGAGTAAATACAAAAACCCACATATTCAAAATCCTATTTTAGACAATAAAAATTAATAAAATTCTGGAATATTCCAAACACAGTACACGTATCAGTTTTTTAAAGAATTGTTTTATTTTATGATGATAAATAAAAAATAAAAAGAGATTTAGTTTGGTTATTTCTGTGTTCCTTTCAAAGATAGTAAGAATTTATATTTTTATGTGGTATATAGAAATGACTTTTTGACTTATTTATTTATTTATTTTGGACTACTTTAAATGCAAAATTTTTTTGTACATTAATTTTACAGGAATAAAGTTATAGCATCATGGCAAGGTATAAACGTTTACGAGTTAGTAGGGTTTATATTGCTATTACCTTATAAAGGTGGAGCTTTCTATCACTTTTGGAAAGATACAAACTAAGCAACACATTAATAATTGCCTTGGCTTGGGAGCTGGATGCCCAGGAAATACAAGGGAGGACGTATTTTAAGAAGTAAATATATTCTTTAGGAATTGTTTCTGTGAGATCCGTATTGATAATAAATAATCAGTTGTGGTCCTCTGTATTCTTTTAAAGGGCAGAATGGAAAAAAAAAAAAAAAAAAAAAGAAAGGGCAGCATCGGTATGATGAATCAAAGGAAGGTAGACAGGAATCCAACTTTCCAAACAAATGTTTTCTCATCTCCATGCCCCCAAATCATTATTCTCATTTTAGGACTGCTTCTTTCCTATCTCTACATTTTACCACAGTAAACTTCCCCCCTCAGCCCTGCCTCCCTGCAGTGAAACTGACAGCCTTCAGAATGAACCCACAACTCCCCTCCAGTCCAATCTTGCCTACACCTTCATTCACGTTCTCGGTTGATTTCCCCACCTGTCCTCTTGATCCATCTTCTTTCTGCTTCCAGTTCTTGCTCCATGTATTAGCTTCTCTTTCAAATGCATCCTCAGCTTATGTTCAAGATTCTCTGATCTTAAAAGAAAAATACAGTAACAGCCACTTCCATTGCTTCATTTTACCTTACTTCTCCCTCTTCTCTTGAAGCCGAACTTCTCAAGTCACACTCATTGTTTCTGTTAATACTTCCTTACTGCCCGTTCATTGTCCAATGTACTGAAATCTGGCTTCAGTCCTCACTTCTGCCCTTC
>RJWJ010026755.1:0-22744 GCA_004363605.1 Indri indri | reverse complement strand
TAACTAACTAAATAAATAGTTAGGTCCAAACAACATAAGAAGTACTTGTGTCCTAATACTAGCTGGGTATAAAGGAGCAGGCAACTTTCAAGGGGTAGTTTCTCTCACTAATAGGCAAATAATAAAAACTTGATTTCATTTTCTGCCCTCCTAGGTGCTCTACTGCAGGACTCGCTCACGGAGCACCTGCCTAGGACTATTTCCTGGTTCCTAGGTGTGTAGCTTAGGACATTTTTAGTATATGTGCTGCTGAAGCAAGCACACTTAGGAAGCTTTTGCACACACAGAGTTCCCAAATTGGCTCCTGACCCAAGGGCCATTACAAGTGGAAGACACTGGACCCCTCTGCACACTAAAATAATAAATGGTTCATTCATTTATCCAATATTTATTGACACCCTGCTATGCATCCGAGTCTCCACTTAGGGATCAAGGATTCAAGAGTAACTAGACAGGAGAACAGCAAAAATACGCACGGCGAGACCACTTAGGGCACTGTCCAGGCAAGAGGAGATGGTGACCTAAACTTAGGCAGAGACAGAGTTGGGATGGAGAAGAGAGCAAAATTGAGGCGTGGCTGGCAGGTAGATTTGCGAAGGACCCGGTGACCGGGTGAATGGAAGGAGAGGATGCGGGGTTTTGCTCATCTCCTAGGCGATGCCATTCAGACATGGAGACGTGGGAGAAGAAGGCAGTTTGGGGAGAGAGCTGATGCGGTCGGTGCAGCGTATGTTGAGTTGGAGGTGTTTGGAGTCATCCAAGTGGACTGCTCAAGAAGGCACCTGGCTACCCAAATCTGGAGCCCACAACAGAGGTCAGATGCAAGACCCCCTGCTGCTGGGAGAGTCCCAGAAACCTCCAGCGCCCCCACCTTAAGCATGGTGGGTCCTACCTCCCCCCACCTGAGGTTTTCCAGTGTGGCTGGGGAAACAGCGTTGGAGAAGGGGACTCTCTACCCGTAACTACCTATATGTCCACAGCAACTTTCCGAGTGATCATGTATTCATTTCAGAAATTTTTCTTAGAGGTTTGAACTTGATCTTTATTAAGATATTCAGTCTTTATATTTTTGCAGTCTTTTATCGCACATTGTTATTGTCTTTTACAACATACTTGCTTTTATAACGCATAAATTGAAACTGTTCTCCTGCAAAAAGTCAGTATTTTTATTTTGGTCAGTTTCATTTTATAAGTTTTTTAAAAAGCAAAGAGAAAATAATACATCTGGCTTTTGGAGTATGACCATGGGTTCCTGAGAACAGGCTGATTTTAGTCTCAGCCGGTATTCTGAACAGAAACTCCTCCATGGAGCAGATGTAGCCTAGCTGCATTTATCATGCAGTTATCCATCCAGCCAATCTGTTTTTCTTGGTTCCTGCTGAGTCTGACTTGCTGGAGCTCTTGCCGGCAGCCGGCAGGGGCAGCAGCGCACGCTCCTGTCCTCTCTGGGCGCTTGTCCGGCTTTCGGCTCGAGGCCCTGTCCCGCTTACCCCTTCCAGATACATCCCAGGCCACTTCAGCAGTGACTTCATGCTGATGGGCCCTAGAGAACAGATATGTCAGCTGTGGGTATGACATAAGAGGGAAGATGAAACTGGCAAAAAATTCAGGGGCCTGTCACCTCGGGGAAGCTCTAGAGGTCCAGTGGCCTGATCCCAGATTGGAGGAGGAAATGCGAAACTTCATAGTTGGCTGGCTTGGGGGGCAGCATATATTCCCCTGGGTGCCCTGAGTTCCCAGGCCCATGAACCGAAGATCAGAAAAGCTACGCGTCAGGTGTGGCTGAGCAATGAAAACTCCTTTGGCTGGTCGAGGCTGAGGTGTCAGCAGTGCTACTACTCAGCCCTGAGGACCCGGCTAACCCCACGATGGCGGAGGTGTCTGTAGGAGCTCAGGAATCATTCACTAAACACATATTGACTGGACATCTTTTATGCGCCAGGCACTGTGCTGGGTGCTGGCTGCCGGTGAAGTGTGTGTGTGTGTGTGTAATATGGAGTGCCCATTTGTCATTTGTGCAAATGATGTTGATAGCTACATTTATTGAGCACTTCCTATGTTTGAGAGTAAGCATGGCCGCATGGTGCCTTATTTAATGCTTATGACAGCCCTCTTAAGTAAGTAGATTCTATTGTCATCTCCCATTTTGCAGATGAGAAGACTGTGGCAGAGAGAGACTAAAGGACTTGCCCAGGGACACTCAGATCATAGTGGCGGAGTCAGCACACTATCTGACTCAAGAGTCTGCATCTGTGGCCATCTGCCTTCTGTGGCTTTAATTCTAATAGAAGAAACAGATAACAAAGAAAGTCATGCATACATAAACAAAAAATCACAACTTCTAGCCAGCGGTGGAATACAGAGGGAGCTGACTTTAGACAGAGACAGATGGGATTTGGTTTGTCTGCTGGGCTGGCCTCACCTGCGGTCACTCCTGAGGCTACCAGCATCTGTGGCTTGACTGCAGCTGGACTGTCTAAGATGGCCTCAGTGCCACATCTGGAAGCTGAATCTGGCTCTTGGCTGAGGCCTCAGTTCTCCCTCACTTGGCCTCAAATCTGTCAGGAGGCTTGGCTGGGCGTCTTTATCCCTGGCAGTCTCAGGGTTCTAAGAGGGCAAAGGTTGTTGCTCCATGAATTAAAATAAACATGTTTGCAGACAGGATTTGTCTTAGGACTTTTGCAGAGCTTTGCCCTGAAGGAATATGTGAACATATTGGTTTGCATTTCAAATGCCGTTACACTGGGAAGGGCGTCTCTGAAAGACAGTAGTGGTTGTATCCCACAAGGCGCCGCGTTTCTCAGACCTAAAGGTTTGGATTTGCTTTGTAAAGCAAAGTGAATCTGTTAAGAACTACAGGCTGAGAGCTGACAATGGAGTGCCCCCCCCCGGAACAGACAGCTGCCTGAATGGCTAAAAGCAAAGCTCTTGTTTGAACACTCCAGACTACCTGTCTCCATTCGCAATAACCTAATAAATATGGAGCCAACGTATCTCTGTTTGACCCCTCTGTTAAGTGATAAACTTACCTTAGACCTTAGAAGTTAATCTTTGAAAGATTTTGTAACCATTTGCTCATGTAGATAGAATTAGTTAAAGGATCTGTAGAAGCCTTTTGAAAATCTGTTAACCTGAGAGGAACTACCTGCTGTTATGTAAATCTGTTACCCCTGGCAATTATTCACTGTTCCCTATAAGTTACCATGTAAGACCTCATGCGGGGCTTTTTGAGACCCACGGAGAAGGTCTAGGCACCCTGAGATCCTGCTTTGCCTATAATCTTTATAAACTTACAAAACTATATCTTTGTCTCTGTGTATTCTTTTAGTTCTTTTATTTTCCATTTTTCTCTATTATTTTCTTATCCCTTGCAATTCTACCAAAGGGACCCGGTTTTTTGCTGGGAGCTTAGCTACCTCCCCCAAAAGGTAGAAGCTGCAAGGTCTCTTGAGACCTGGCTGGCCAACGTCACTTCCATCACAACAAGTCACAAGGTCAGCCCAGATTGAAAGAGCAGGGAAATGGATTCCACCTCTTCAGAAGAGGAGCTGCGAAGACTTTATGGCTGTATTTAATCTACCACATGCCTGAAGGCCCTGGTGAATGACCTGAGCAGGTTTCTGCCTCCAGTAGGCCCACGTCTGACATGCCTCCACCCTCCTCCCTTAAAGCAGCGTCACAAATAGGTAGATATCCATTTTGCAGACCACTCTAGAGGTACCGGTCAGGTGGGTTACAGATGGTGTTTGGCTCAGTGGCTGATTGCATTTTTGAAGATGGCCATTAATATATCTCCCATCCCACATGCTGTTCCTACAATGTGACATTGACGAGCCTCCGCAGAGCGGTGAAATCTATGCTCCCTCCCCTTGCAACTGGGTGGACCCACATAATAGCCTTGACCAATGGAAAGGGCAGGAGCAGTGCTGTGTGACTTCTGAGGCTGGATCAGAAAGGGCAATACAACTTCCACCCTCTTGGTACACTTGGTCTTGGAACCTAGCCACCATGTTATGAGGAAGCCCAAGCCCCGTGGAGAGGCTCTGTGTGGTGTTCCCACCAATAGCCCTAGTTAGGCCCTCTGCCATCAGCCAGCACCCACTGCCAGACATGTGTGTGAACGAGCCTTCAGATGATTCCAGCCCCAGCTTCTGAGTCTTCCAGCAGAGGCCCTAGATGTCACAGAGCAGAGATAAGCCATTCTCATTGTGTCCTGTCTGAATTCTTGACCCACAGAAGCCGGGAGAGAGCATAATGATTATTGCTGTTTTAAGCCACTAAGGTTAGGATAATTCGTTATGAAGCAGTAGATAATTAATAAAGGTTGCTGGTAACAGAGACCAAAAAAGGTGCCTTAAACAAACTATTAATAAAAGTTTCTTTCTTTTCTCATTGGAGGCTGGAGTAGGCAACTGAGGGATGATATGGAAGCTCATGTGGTGTCATCAGGAGTCCAGGATCTTTGCCTTGTTGCTCCGCCATTCTCAGCACATTGTTACAATTTTCCAGGTCTCCTCCTGATCCAAACTAGCTGCTGGAGTTCCAGCTGTCACACATGCATTCCAGGCTGAACTCAGGATGAAGCAGAGAGGACAACAATGGCCTTCACCAATATGTTTCTATTTCATTCATGGAGCATTGTTGGAAATCCCTTCCAACACCTTCTGTTTATATCTCATATCCTAGAATTAAACAGTCACACCATATATGCAAGGAAGACTGGAAATGTTGCTTTTTAGGCTGGGCTCATTGCCATCTACTGTAAAACTAGGATTCTGTTATTGAGGAAGGAAGGAAAATGGATGGTGGCCAGTGGGCAGTTGGTGGCTCAGGAGTTAGGGCAGAATGATGGCAGAGGTTCCTCCCCACAGGGAGGAGCTGGAACCAGCACATTGGCCCCCCACCCACTGTGGCCTTCTTGAATGTTTGGGCACCACAGGGTTTTCCACCTAATTTGCTTCTGAACAAAGAATTGACTTCACTCCCAAAGAAGTGAGGCGGGGGCAGGTGCACAGGGCAAGTTCTGGTCTCTGACGCCACCTTCCCCATGTGGCCAGCGGGCAGCTGGACTTTGCTAAATGGCCTAAAGGCAGCCCTGACCCTATCACTTCCCTGCTCAGCTGCCTTCCATGGTGCCAGTTTGCTCCATTTAATGACAGATTCTGGGGTTTGGTATGAACGGCTTCGCCCGCTCTGCCCTGGCTCTTTGCTTCTGCCCCTCCCGTCTTGCTTCTTGCCCTGCTGCCAGGCTTCGTTCAGGCAGCACTTGCTGCCTGAACACCTTCTGCCCTGCCTTTGCTTGGGAGATCCCACCCATTCTCAGCACCCTTCTAGGGCTGCCACTGGCCCTCACGGTGCCTTTGTGTGGATTAGAAAAAGATGCCCTTTCTTCAGGTGGACGCAGCTCCATGCCAGGGCTTGGGAGTGGCCTGCAGGTGCACTCCACCCATGCTTGCCCCTCGGCTCAGTGCCCTTGCACAGTGAACACCCTGCACAGCCGTACACGTGAAGATGCCATTTCCAGGAACCTGTCTGAGCTCCTTTAGTGAGTGAGGCCTTTCTTTGCCCCTGTTGTTCTGTCTTCAGACCCCACACCGGCCTGCCCTGATTTGAGTCTGGCTGTTTCTGGTTTTGTGTCCTGCAGCCTGCTCAGTGCCCAGTCCCGCAGACTGATGTCAACAGCCATCAGGTGAAGAGAATCCGAGTCACAGGCCACTTTGGGGAGCAGCCACCATCCCTTGGTCCTTTGCATGCCCAGATGCAGAAAATGGAACCCCTGCTGAGCTGCAAGAAGTGCCACCGTGGACAAGGCCTTAGAAGTGATCCAGGCTGCTCAGAGCAGCTCAAGCCCGAGGCTCAGAGGCCCCAGGCTGGGCAGGGAGGTTCCCTCTTCTCAGCTTACCCTGTTGCTGGGAACACTGGAGTGCAACTCTGGTCCCCTCCCCAAACCCGTCGTTGTGCCCCCGAGCCGGGCGGCCAGCGCCACACTCAGGAACGCGCTGAGAAGAGCCTCCACTTCGCACCTTTATTTAACCTGTGTCCTCTTTGCCTCTCCCTCCCCTACCAGCCCCTGAGAGGGGCGGGTGCCCAGTTGGAAGGGAAGGGACTCCCGGCCCCTCCCTGGGGGAGGGACAGCATTCCCTGGGCAGGTTGGTGGAGCAAGGGCATTGTCCAAGAGGCCGTGGCTGAGGCTGAGCCCTCGGATACCCTGCGGCCCTGGGTGCCATAAACCATCGGGAAGGTGAGGAGCAGAGAAGTCCGTGCAGCGATGAGGAGACAAGCCCAGGGTGTGTGCGTGGCTGACGGAGGCAGACATGGACTTCAGGAGGCAGGAGCAGAGACCGGGGATGTGGGGGCCATGGTGGGGTCTTGAGAAGGCACCCCAGGTTGCAGGGGATCGGGATGCAGGGGTGCAGTAGGCACTGGGAGTTACAGTGGGGATGGGCATGGGGCAAGGCTGTGCTCCGAGAACCAGGCTCCCGGGGCAAGGCCAGATCAGGTGCTGGCCCCAAGCATGGGCGGAGGGTGGGCAGGGAGGGCTCTGTCTGGGGAGGATGGGAACTGTAGGTGGTAGTGGGGCCAAGGCTCGGTGCCACAATAGCCAGCTCTCAGATTCGGGGAGGCCAGCCCAGCTGGGCGTGGCCCGAACCACCAATTTGTGCTTCTAGGTTGCTCCAGGGCTGCGATGTGGCCTCAGCCCCAGCAGGGAAGTGGCCATGTGCAGCCCTCTGCTGCAGGCAGCAGCTGTCTCCAGAACTCCTCCCCATCCCAGGCTTTCTGGAAGCTTCCTCCCCTGCCCAGTGTGAGAGGACCCCAAGCCAGATCACCTGCCATCACAGGGGGTGGAACATGGGGGTGGGGGAAGCCATGCTGGGGACGGTTCAGAGATTCAACTTGGGTGGTGTCCGTTCCCCCCAAATGACCAGGGTCACTGCATTTTAGTCTATTTATGGCCCCGCCCCCACCCGCACCCTCATGTGTGGCTGGTCCGTTTTCCCTCCTGTTTTGGACAATTACTCAGGCACCTAAGCCTGTGCTGGGATGGCCAGGAGGGGCCACTCTGGGGGCCGTGGGCTCTCAGAGCACGCCCTGCCCATCCCCCTGGCAGCCGCTGTCCCCGTGGACAATGAGCACCGGGAAGTAAAGGGCGTCTTCGTAGCAGGGCGGGCTCTCCAGGGGCTCTGTGTCCTCCCCGCGGCGCCCCAGCGGCCCCCCGCTCAGGCTGCGGAAGACCCCTGGCGTGGCCCGGCCGCCGGCTCCGAGCGAGAGGCGGCTGCGGCTGAAGGGCAGGCGGGGCCCACTGGGCCGCGCGGGCGGCAGCGAGTTGCTGCTGACAGAGCGGCGGCAGCGCTGGCAGCCGCGGAGGTAGGCGCCCGCGCCCGCGCCCATGACCACGGCCTCCGAGTAGCTGGGCACCAGCTGCCGGTTGGAGCAGATGTGCCACTCGAGCTCGGTGAAGTCCACCGTGGCCACACGGGACAGCGGGGGCGCGCTGGGCACGGCCCCCGGAGGGGGCGAGCTGGCGCCGAAGAGCTTCTCCACCTGGTAGTGCACGTGGGCGGTGCCGTAGGCCGCCACCACGCGCAGCGGCCAGGACAGCGTGGCAGCCGACACGAGCCAGAAGACCCAGGCGCGGGCGTACCAGGGCGGGCTGCGGGGGTCGGCGAAGACCATGAGGGACTCGCGGAAGTCCACGTCCTTCAGGTGCATGCCCTCGCGGGCCTCCAGGTAGTCGTCCAGGCCCTCGTTGGCGCTGAAGAAGCGCGCCCTCTGGGTGAGGTACGAGGCCTCGGCCTCGGCGCTGCCGAAGCTGAAGCACTTGGTGAAGCGCAGCCGCGTGGCCGCGTGCTCGGCCAGGCCCACGAGCTCCTTGGAGACGTCGCGGACGCCGTGCGCCGAGTAGTCAAACTCGCCGCGAGCCGTGCGGCTGTCAGCCCTCTCGTGGTACACCTGCGTGGTGGTGTAGGCGTCGCCGTTGCGGTAGCGGGTGATCTGGCGCGTGCGCCGCACGTAGTGGTAGCTGGTGGCCTTCCACCAGACACAGGGCGGCGCCTGCTGCAGCCGGCGGATCAGGGCGAGCACGGTGTTGGCGTCAGTGCGGGGCGCCTGGCAGGACCGCACGTGACAGTGCCAGCACTCAGCCAGGTAGAGGAGGTAGAGGAGGGAGACGAAGGCCAGCGGGATGTATAGGTAGCCATCGGAGCAGGGGCTGGCCGGGTAGGTGGGTGGCTGGCCGCCGGCACTGCGGGCCAAGGCTGCCTCCGGCCCCAGGACGAGCCGAGGCACGGTGGCCAGGCGACACCAGGCCACCACAGCCCCACAGGCATGGATGAGCAGCGTGAGGAGCAGGCACTTCCAGTGCGACTCCCGGCACAGGGAGCTTCCCAGGGACTGTTTCAGAGGCCGCTGCTGCAGGTGGGCAGAGAAAGGAGAGGCGTGTGTCAGGATGGGGCCATCAGTCATGCCTGCCACTTGGTTTAACCCCAGTGAAGAAGGTGATGCCATGAGCCCCACTTTGCAGAAGAGGAAACTGAGGCTCTGAGCGAATGAGCCACTTACCCAGGCCTCACGTGTCTGGCTAAGTCACAGTGGCACTGCCCCATTCAAACCCAGGTCTCTCTGCCCTAAGCCTGTCCTCCACCGTGCTCTGCTAGTTGTCAGCCAAGGGCACCTGGGACACAACAAACTTACCTCTGCCAGGAGAGGAAAGGACCCCCTTGTCCCCCCACTGGCTGTTGAGAAAACCAAGTTCTGGTCCTGGCTCTGCCCTGATTTGCTGTGTGAACCTGGCTGCATCCCTACTCTCTCTGGGCCTTGATTCCTGGTCATGGTGGTCTGGGAGGTCAGCATGGCAGGGGTCTGAGGGGGGAACTGGCTCCATCACTCACTGTGTGACTTGGGCAGGTCCCTCATCCTCTCTGGACCTCAGTTTCCTCATTTGCAAACAGGGGTGCTGCGAGGACTCAACGAGATAATGTGTGTGAAGATCTCAGCACAGGTATGGCCCATGGGAATAAATATTACTACCGTTACCCTGAGACTCCCTCTGGTCCCTTGTTCCAATAGAGATGGCAAGAGACTTTCGGGAGAGGCTTTTAAGTCAGCAAGACAGAGGGAGTGCTAGGAACGGGGGAGGTGTGAGTCTTGGGGTGGGGAGCACATGGAGGGCCATCCTCCGCTCCCCATCTGTGCTGGGGGGGACACAGCTGCTGGGCAGCAGGGGCCACTCCCTGGCCCAGAGGGCTTGGCACACCCTCCCTGGCAGGGCTGCCAGCCTGGCCTCCTCATCCCCAGGTGCCTACGGAGAGAGAAGAGGGTGGGCGGGAAGCGGAGGGAGAAGAAAGTGGAGACAGCAGAGGTGGGTTAAGGAGCCACATTTCCCACCCCAGCCCCACCAGGCCTGAGAGGCCCAAGAGGATTGGACTCACCCCCAGCCCAGCCTAGGGCAGCCTGCACCCGGTCACCCACCACAGGTGTACACCACCACCCTGACCTGCAGGCTAGACAGATGCACACTCCCACTCACCCACACCCCAACACGTGTTCATCACAGACCCACCCGCCATGGAGGGCGACACTGCCTGTTCATCCAGGAAACACCAGACCCTCACCTGTCCCCGGAGTACGAACCCCCACAGCCACAGCACCATAGGCAAGGACAGAGACACACACAGACCATCCACCGAGACACACACGTGCACATACATGTTACACACTCACTGAAGCCCAGAGACATGGCAGACCTTCACCTGACCACTGAGCACATCTCCTTACCCCCCACCCCTGCTGTAACCTGACATCACACCCCCAGAATCCACACCGGAGAGACCCACCGGCAACAGGATGCGCTCATATGCACACACACACCTCTGGGTAAGACCCAAGCCAAGGCACCCGCCAGACCCTCATCTGACTACAGGGCACAGAGTTTCCACCTGAGGTGTAGGGAACGCGCACAAATTCACACACCCACACGACACACACACGAGCAGGCTACCTTCACCCAAACACACACAGACCCACTCTCGCTGGCCTCCAGGTATCGTCCAGGGCCGGTCACCCCAACACACCACACAGGGCCCCAGAGCGCTTGCAGATCTTCCTGGCTGGGGCTGAGGAGGGGCCGTTCTGGGGGGGTCCCAGCAGCAGAGTGGGCCCTCACCCCTCACTTGAGGGGAAGGAGAAGGGGCAGGAAGGCCGCCTCCCTTCCTCGTGCCCCTCCTCCCCCCAGGCCCCGCTACAGCTGCTGCATTGCAGGCACCACCCGGGCACCTCGTGAGCGGCTGGGCCGGGCTGGGGGCCCGACCCCGCGGCCCTGGGGGTGGGGGCAGCATCCCCGCAGCGCTGCGGAATGGGGTTGCCTGGGGGCCGGGCGCTGACGTCATAGGGCGGGCAAGGCCGGATAAGGGGGCGCCGCGGGCGGAAGTCGCCCCCCACATTCCTGCCCAGCCGCCCCACCCCTATCCCCACGCGGGCCCCTACGCCCCCGGGACCCCCGGCGGGACGCAGGCCACCCCAATGACGTCGTTGGCCTCAGTGGCTCCGGGACTTCCCCCCTCAGCCCCTCTGCCGGGGGTGTCCCCTCCCTAGTCCCCCTCACGCCGCCCAGGCCTGGGCCCGGCCCCACCGCACAGCGCCGGTACCTCTTCCCGCAGCTCGCTGTCCGGGATGAGCGCAGGCACCTCTCCGCCGTCGCCACCGCCGCCCTCGGGCATGGTGTCCTGGCTGCTTGGGCGGCCCCGGCCCGGGCCCGGGGCATGATAGGGGGAGCGCGCAGGGCTGCGGCGCGGCCCCGGGGGCGTCCGCTCGGCTCGGCGGCCACGGAGGGAGTGCGCGGAGCTGGAGCCCGAGCGCGGCGGCGGCGTCGGCGGCCGCGGTGCCCGGCGCCCCGCCCCCCGCTGACCCCGCCCCCACAGCGCCGGCGGCGCCGCCAGCAGCGCCTGGCACCGCGGGCCCCCTTCCGCCTTCCCCCGTCCCCCGCCGTCGCCGCCGCGAGAACAGGAGTCCCGACTGGGCGGCCGGACTCCCGGGTTCTCCGGCCCCCGCGCTCGCGACCTTGGGCTGGTCTTGCTCCCTGGCGCCCGAGTTTCCCCGGTGAAGCAAGGAGGGTGAATCTGCAAGGTGGGTGGGCGCCCGCGGGGTCCCATATCTAAGGAGTAGGCCCAGAGCTGAGCCCGCCCAGACCCCACCCCTAAAGCCTCTCTAGCTGGGGAAGAGGGCAATTACAGCACAGAAAGCCGTCATGAATCTCATTGGCTGGGCAGAGGTGCTGGGCTCCTCTTAGGGCAGGCAGGCTGGAGGCCAGCACACCGGGACCCCAGATGCGTGACCTTGGGCCAGAACGCTCCACTCCCAACCTGTTTTCCCATCTGAGGAATGGGATAGATAGGTTTTGGATTCAATTCACAAGCATTCATCATGCCGTGCAGGGGAGTGGGACCTGTTCTGCCTGAGATGACCCTTCCCAGGTACACAAGGCCCCAGTGTTGCTCCCTGGCCCTCAGGGCCCCTCAGATCTTCACACTTGGGCCAGAGGCTGGGCCTTGCCCCAAGCTGCACAGTCAGTGGGTGGAACATAAGGGGCTGCAATGCTGGATGGGTTCATTTGTGTTGTGTGTGTGTGTCTGGGCAAAGGGCAACTCAAACACCATTCAGTTAAGCACATTTACCCATTTGAAGGAGAGGTAACTGAGAGGTAGAGAAAGGAGTCGACCAGTCCAAGGTTCCATCTATTTGTTTATCATTTATTTGTCGGACTCAGATGTTCTATGCAAGTACTGTGCTTGGCACCGGGAGGACAACGGTAGGAGCAGAGAATGACACAGGCGTTCTCCTCATGGAACTTACATCCAGGGCAAACTGGGATAGAACCCAGCTTGTGGCCTCCACCCCACCCCGCCACTCCCCCCAAGGTCAGGCCTCTGTTCCTTTTGTCCCTCCGAGGCAGAGCTAAACTGACTCTTAAAGGATAACTGGGCTTTGGACAAGTGGATAGGAGGGTGAAGGGCTTCCCAGGGGTGGGGGCCTCTGGGCAAAGGCACTGCGATTGGACCACATGGGCTGAGTTTGGAAAGCATTAAGGTCACCTGGTGTAACTGGACACTAGGTAATTAGAGGCAGGTGGCCGAGGACCCGATTGTGCTCTCTGGAAAGCGGTGGCTGAAGGTCTGTGAGAGCGAGGCCCCTGAAGACTGTCTCCAGGGAGGGTGGGAGTGATCAGAACCTGGGTGGAGAGAAATGGACCGCCAGAACTGCCAGTGAGGGTTGGGAGCCTCATTTCGAGAAGACCACAGGACCCGCAATGACTCAGGAGTTTCGGTTGCAGCTTCAGAAAACGGGTCAGCACACCTCCGCTTCCAAATGGGCAGGACCATGGGAGAGTCAATTGGACAGGCCCTGCCCACCTATACCACCCAATCTCTGGGACTTCAAATCTTCTGGGCCTTAGTTTTTCAGTGTGCGCGCGCGCGCGCGCGTGTGTGCGCTCGCGGAGGAGCGTGTGGATCGAGACCCTAGGCCCTCGCAGCAGCAAGCCCCCAGGGGTCTCCAGGACAGAGGCAGAGGCAGGAGCGCGTTTTCAGCACCGAACGACGGACAGCACCGCGCGGAAAGGAGGAGTGGCAGGCGGGAGGAGGAGGAGTCAGCATCCCGCGGCTTGCCTGGCCGCGCTGTCGCCGCCCCGCCTGGCCTCCCACCAGGCCTGGGCTGCTGGGCTCCGCTTCGGGATTGGGAGAAGTGTGGGGGACTGGGGAGGAAAGCGAGCGCAGAGAGAGGGCGGCAGGGCCCCGAGGACAGGGCTTGGTCAGAGCCCGGCCGCCCCATTGGCTTCCGGAGCACATCCCACGAGCGAAACTTCGTTTCCGGACGCCCGCCACGGGTCTCCTCGCGCGTCTCCTGCTGTAGTCGTGGCAGGGTGCGCCAAGTGCCCCATCGCGCAGTCGCGGAAATAATTCTCAACACCCTCCAGCCTTACCCCATCTATTGGCTGCTCCCACCGCGAACTAGCAAGCCCCTTATCCAATCCGAGAGCGTCTCGAATCGCTCCGCCTACCCCTCGCCCGGATGTTGACTGCAGCCGAATCCGCTTTGGCGAGAGCGCATAAGTAACCAATGGGGAGAGGAGAGGGGCAAGCCTGCGCTGCCGAAGAGCCAATGGCAGGCGGTGGAGGATGACGCTGTGGACATGGCGGCTGCAGTCCACCGTCTCGGGGACGTGTCGGGTCGCCGAGTTACTTCAGTGGGTGCCCCGGGAGCGGAGCAGCTTCCTTATTAGTATTCGTACCCACCAGGCGGCGCAGCGGGCCCTCAGGGAGAGCGAGCGTCGCGGCCATGGCTTATCACTCGGGCTACGGTGCCCACGGTGCGTGGGGTGCGGGGCGGGCGGAGCGCGGCTGGGCCCTCCGGAGAGTCGGCGGCGCGGCCCGCTCTCCCTGAGGGACAGTGGCGCTGAGGGAGCGACCGCTGCCCAGGGCGGGGTGTCACTCGGGTCCCTGCCCCGTGAGACTCTGCAGGGCGTCCCGGACTTCGCTCTCTCGCCCCAGTCCGGAGATCGGGCAGTGATGGTACAGCTGGGATCCCCATGCCCGAGCCGGGCAAGAACGGGATTCGCCTCCAGAACTTCCTTTTTCCGTCGGACCCTGGTGGGGTCCCTGATCACTGTCCAGGGCCTCCTGGTAGCCACCTGTCGCCTTTCTCATCTTTGTTCATGCAAGGGTGCCCTCTCAATTATTTTCTCCATTTGGCAAACTTGTACTCACTCTCCTCAGCTCAGTTCAGAGAATCACTTCCCTTGAGAGGCCCCCAGAAACCCCAGGTGGGCAACCAATTCTAGGCGCTGCCTTAGCTCTTCCTTTGCCTACACTTACCAAAGGATTTCTCGCAAAGACCCCTCATCAAAGTTCTTTCTGAATTAGCTACCCTTCACCCAGCCTGGGTTTCCCTCACTGATTGCTTGACGTCTCCAGGACCCATACAGGGCTGCTCAGCAAGGGAAAGGGCTGTGGTTTGGTATTCCTGTATGGTATGCTTGGTATCCTGTCACCTACTCTGATACTTTCAAACCCGCAGGCTCCAAGCACAGGGCCCGGGCAGCTCCGGACCCCCCTCCCCTCTTCGATGACACAAGCGGTGGTTATTCCAGCCAGCCCGGGGGATACCCAGCTCCAGGAGCAGACGTGGCCTTCAATGTCAACCACTTGCTTGGGGACCCAATGGCCAATGTGGCTATGGCCTATGGCAGCTCCATCGCATCCCATGGGAAGGACATGGTGCACAAGGAGGTGTGGCTTGCCCCCAGGGCAAGGGTGGCAGAATTCTTGGCTAGGGATGGGGCATCATGGGATTCTGCCCAATTCCTCAGGGAAGGGGCACACAGAGGAGCACCCTGAGGCTCCGGGTGCGGCTTGCCCACAGCCTCCTCTCTCCCCTCCCAGCTGCACCGTTTTGTGTCTGTGAACAAACTCAAGTATTTTTTTGCTGTGGACACAGCCTATGTGGCCAAGAAGCTAGGGCTCCTGGTCTTCCCCTACACACACCAGGTGAGCTTCCTACCAGGTGAGCTGGGGCCTCCCTCATCCTGCTCCAGTCTGGCTTCCAGACCTCAAACCCCTTCTCTCCTGTTTTCTCATCTTCTCCTGACCTGGCCGCTGCTGCCACTGCCAGAACTGGGAAGTGCAGTACAGCCGCGATGTGCCTCTGCCTCCTCGGCAAGACCTCAATGCCCCTGACCTCTATATCCCCAGTGAGTCTCTGACTTGGGCTGGAGGACGTGGGGGGACTTGTGCCTTGAGGGATGAATGGGAAGAGAGGGGCTCAATATTCAGCATCTGCTCTTGGAGCTTTTTGTGTGTGGCAGTTAGTTGCTAGACACCAGTTAGGTGGTGCGGGGTGACCAGTAAGGATCTTCCTGAATGTGCCTTCGGTGTCCCCAGGACACCCTTTCGAGACCTTCCTGCCTCTTGACTTGCACCGTGTCCTTTCTCAGCCAGGAGCCCTGGGTTTAGACTTGGCTCTGCCACTTCCAGCTGTGGGACTTTATGCCGATTACTTGCACTCTTTAGTAAAGCAGGAATGATAACTGTCCCTACCTCAAAGGGTTGTTGTAGAGATTTAGCAAGGTGACGTTTGCTTAGCATAGCACCTGGCACATCCAAGCACGTAGGAAACATTAGCAGTTATTATCGTTATTACTTGTCTTCCAAGGCCTACTCCATCATCCCCTCCTCCAGGAAGCCTTTCCTGACTCCCTGAGCAAGTATTGGCTGCTTTCTGGGTTCCCGCACTGCCTGTCCACATGGGCCGTGGCTGGCCCACTCTGCAGCCGGCTCCTCTGTCCTGTCGGCCGTGCAGGGCGAGGCCCATAGTGGGTACTCAGGAGGGGCTTAGCGTGTCAGGGACCAGCCCTCAGAGGAGCTCCAGTGAAGGCAGCTATCCCAGACATCCTGGAAGGACAAAGGTTCTTCCGTCCTTCATCCCATGTGCCCCTTGTAGCCACTGTGTAAGGCTGGTATCGGCATCCCTGTTTTACATGTCGAAGCCAAGGCTCAGAGGGGACTTGTGGATCTTTGAGGCCACACAGCTTATAGGTGGTAGAGGTGGTTTCCTAACTCTGGATACTGTGCCCTCTGGTGGTCACATCAGTTCTAGTGCTTCAAGGCGGGAAGAGGACAGGACTGATGAGTTAAAACTGCTGCTAAAGCCTGGCTCCCACTGATCCTGGGCTTTTGTGAAAACAGCTCAAAGTTACACTTGAGGTTCTCTGTACCGTCAGGGCAGCCAGAGCTGTAGCCAGTGCTATGGCCAGACTTAGAATTGCTGGCTGAGGTGAGGTCATCTCATGGCCCCGGACACTGGGCACAGCCTGGGGTGTCCACTGAACCTGCGTTTTGGTCCTGTAGTCTTACTGGCATCAGTTTAGTCCCTGAGTAAGATGAGCAGTGGCCTTGGCCTGTGATGTAGTTTCTGAGACACAGCAGGAAACTGGTGAGCTTCCTAGCACAGGGATAGGGAAGGAAGTGGCTTGTGGTCCTGGGAGAATGGTCAGGTGACGTTTACACAGGGGAGAGGGCTGATCAGAGAAAGGTACCCAGGCAGGGCGTCGGGGAGCTGAATGTGGAGGTCAGGCTGTGGTGGGACAGGCAGGGAAGGCGTATGGGGAGAAGGTGGGGGTGGTAGTGGCCTTGGATGCCCAGAGGGGGCTCTGGATGAGGAAGTCAGTCTGATGGTGTCTCTCTGGCTCTTGGCAGCGATGGCCTTCATCACCTACGTGCTGCTGGCCGGGATGGCACTGGGCATTCAGAAAAGGTTGGTGCCAACCCCCTCTACTTCCCTGCCCGCTTCTCTCCCCCCCACGCCGGCTCTTCTCCCCACGTCCCCAGAGGGCCTGTGCCAGGTCCCCTGCTGCCCCCAGTCTCTCACCCTCACCCCTGCCACAGGATGGCTGGCTCTGAACCGCCCCCGCCCCGGCACAGGTTCTCCCCCGAGGTGCTGGGCCTGTGTGCGAGCACAGCACTGGTGTGGGTGGTGATGGAAGTGCTGGCCCTGCTCCTGGGCCTCTACCTGGCCACCGTGCGCAGTGACCTGAGCACCTTCCACCTGCTGGCCTACAGCGGCTACAAATATGTGGGGTGAGCACCTGTGGGCTGGGGAGAGGTGGTCTGGGGAGGAGCCTGTGGCCTTGGGTCTGGACCTGTGTAGCTATAGCCTCAGGCTGTGACCCCCTTGAACCATGACCCTGGACATGTCTCAGCACCCTGTGGCCTCTAGCCCTGCTCTGTTAGAGGAATCAGCAGTCTCCTGAGGACCTGGGTGGCATGCAGGAGTTTAGGGCTATGTTGAGAGCCACCCTGGGAACACAGGGGAGAGATTGGGGTCTCAGATCCAGGTCCTGGGGCTGAGGCCTGGGCCTTCCAGATCCCTTTTGGGTCTGGGTCCCTGCAGGGACAGATTGGGAGTGGGGTCTAGCTGGGCTCTGGGTCCTGGTGGGCAGGGCCAATCTCAGGCCTGGACCCTGAGAGATCACTAACCCCCTCCTCCCCACGCCCCCCTGCCTCCAGAATGATCCTCAGCATGCTCACAGGGCTGCTGTTCGGCAGCAATGGCTACTACGTGGTGCTGGCCTGGACTTCTTCTGCGCTCATGTACTTCATCGTGAGTCTGGGGCTGCCCCTCCCGTCCCTGCACCTGGAGGCAGAGCTGGGACCGATCTCCCTCTGCTGGCCCAGCTTCAGCTCTCCTTTCTTCCAGGTGCGCTCTCTGCGGACGGCAGCCCTGGGCCCCGACAGCATGGGTCACTCAGTCCCCGGGCAGCGTCTCCAGCTCTACCTGACTCTGGGGGCTGCAGCCTTCCAACCTCTCATCATATACTGGCTGACCTTCCACCTGGTCCGGTAACCCCTGGCCCCAGATGGCACCGAGTTTTCCAAACATTGAAGATTTGATTGCCTTGACTTTGTTTGACCCTTGTTCCTGGGGCCTGCGGGGAGGTGCAGACACCTCTGAGGCTTTGCGTTGCCCAGGGGACCAGGCTTGGGGCTGTCTAGGAAGAGGGTGGATGCAGGGACGGCTTCCTGAGTTGGTGACCTTGATACTGCCTTGGAAGGCAGATGGAAGGCCTTCAGCAGGCAGCCAGGAAAGTGACGATGGGAGGGGCAGCTGCCTCCGGTCAATCTGGGAGGGGCCCCAGAGGGGCCTGTGGCCAGTGGGGTCAGACTAGCTATGCTAAGGACTTTGCTTATGCCTGTGCCCTATACAGCCCCCTTTCTCCCATCTCTTCTTCAGCCTTTTCAGGAGCAGAACTGGGGCCCATGTATTTGCAGTAGTTTATTCATATTTTGTCACAAATGGCTGGGGAGGGGGTGCCGGACTCCTCCAGGCAACATAGAAAATAGGTCCAAGAGACAGGGTGGGCTGAGGCTGGGGTGAGTGGAGACGGGGGCTGGAGAAAGAGCCTGGGGGACGGAGGAGGGCAGACTAGGGTGGGGTTGCCCCCTGCTGAGCCTGCTCATTCTGGGAGTGGGTGCCCCCCACCTGCAGGGGGGGGCCTCAGGGTGGGGGTGGAGGGGTTGGCCCAGAATTTCCAGGGTCAAGCTCTGGCCCATGGCAGGGCCCAAGTTTCCCCCAAAATGGACAAGGCCAGAGGTCCTGCCCTTCCAGGACTGAATGCCATGCCAGTGGGCTGGCAGAGGAGCCCCTGCCCCTGTTTAGAGCTCTGCTCAGCCCTGGTCCAAGGGGGAGGGCCCTGAAGGCGGGGGTGGGGGAGTCCCCGCAGCAGCAGTTTGGGGGTTGGAGAGGCTGGGGGCACCAGTGCCCCCTCCTTCCCCAGGACTGAGGCCTCTGCGGCCAAGGGGCAGGGCTGGGGTGCACAGGCGTCCGGTCCGTTCTGGGCTCGCTCCCTGGCCGGCTTCCCCTTTAGAAACTCACCAACGTATAAACCATACTGTGGGAAGACGACACTGTGAGCCAGGTCCCAAGCAAACCCAGCCAGTGGCCGCCCACCCAGTCACAGCCTGGGTTGCCCTCAGTCCTCAAAAGGGCAGGGGCGAGGGATTGGAAACATGACACCTGTAATGTCCCTTCCCTGAGTTCTGCCTGCCGTGGGCGGGGCCTCACCTGTACAGGTAATAGAAGAAGGAGAGCAGGTAGAAGGCGAGTTTGCACCAGGACTCCTTCTGGCAGTAGTTGAGGATGTCAGCATTCATGATGGAGACCGCATCATACATGACCTCAGAGCCGTCTGCAGGACGGTGGAAGTACCTGGGCAGAGAGGGGTCTGAGTGCCCACTGCCCGGGCTCCCACCCCCGCCCGCCCCTGCTCCCTGCCGCACTGCCCTCACCTCCAGAGGTGGTAGAAGAGGAGGGGGATGTTGAGGCCCAGGGTCACCCACTCCGCCGCACACAGGAACATCAGACAGAAGAGGCCGTGGATGGAGTATTCTGGGACCACCAGCTGCGGGAGCGAGGGGGAGAGGTCAGTGGCCTGGTGCCAAGACAGACCCAAGCTTCAAGGGCACGGAGGGGCGCTGGGGTTTGGCAGGTGCCTGCCCACCATGACCTCTGGGGACTAAAAGGCCCCTGGCCTCCCACTCCCTCCAAATGGCTGAGTGGATCAAACAGGCCCAAAGAGGAGGAAGGCCTGGTTCTGGGCCACAGGGAGTGGGGCAGCGTGCCTGCCCCCAGCTCGGACACTGACCTTCCGCAGGAGGCAGCAGATGCGTTCGATGTTTTTTAAACGCTCGCGCTGTAGGGGAAGGAAAAGGCCGCGATGGGGGAGGCGCAGGAGCGGGCACTAGGGTGCCCCCTCCGCCCTGCATGTGGCCGCCAGGGGGCGCCAGAGGAGTCTCTGCGGCAGGGAAGCAGCCGCGCCGTCGCCATGGCGACCGTCACCATGGAGGGGCCTTCACCCGCGTCTCCACGACAACGGCCCAGAGCCTGGCAACGATTGCCCCGCGAGGAGGAACCGGAGCCCTGAGCCCGCGCCAGGTGTTGCTGGGGGCGGGGACAGAGAGGAAGGGGCACGGACCGCCCCCCGCACCGCGCTCCCCTTCCCATGCGCCTCCGCCCCCCAGATGGAAAGACAGACGGACGAACACACCTCGGCACAGCACATGTATCACTTACTGCCCGCGCTGGGTTCCCCTGGTCGATGGGGTTCTTGAAGTCGGTCCGCAGCTCGTCAAAGGCTATGATCTGGGGGAAGGGTGTGTGCCCGTCAGGGTTGGGGTAGCAACTGTGGCCTCCGCGACCTGTCCTTCCGTAGGACAGGAAGTTATACAAGGGGACCAAGCCAGGTGGGGATTTTTGCAAAGGTGGAGAAACTGAAGCCCGAGGAGGGGCAGGGCCTGGTCACACACAGACTAGAATGGAACCCTAGCGTCCTGATCCTAAAGCAGGCCCATGTCCAGGGCGCGCCCTTCCAAAACATCCAAAGACCGGGCCGCCTCGGCCCTGTGCACAGGGGATGTGCCAGCCCCTGCCTGGGAGGAACCTGGGCTTGGGGGCAGGAGAACTCCGAGCTACATTCCAGGTGATCAGGACTGGGGGTACAGGGGGGACCCGGGGTGGGCGCCGAGCCCCGCGTGTGGGTGATGGGGCTCAGGCTCGATTCCGAGCAGGTGTTTGGTGACCGATGGAGAAGAGCAGTCCAAGCAGCAGAAACAGCAGCTACAGAGGCACAGAGATTTGAAAGAACAAGGAACATTCAGGAAGCTGTGGGGTTCCTGGGGCTAGAGTGAGTGAGGATTGCGGGAAGAAAGGAGGGAATGGTGAGAGATGGTGCAGCGGTCAGCAGAGCCAGACACGAGTGCCCCGTGTTTGGACTTTAACACAAAAATAATGGGGAGCCATTGACGGCAGAAAGCAGCAGAGTGGGGCGGTCAGGCTGATGTCCTAGGACTGGCAGGGCAGGAGGTAGGAGTCGGCTAACGGTCCTGGCCGAGACATCCACAGTGCTTCCGCTCTGCCTGCGGCTTTCTGTTTATTAACTCATTTAATGCTTGAGACAACCTAATGACATAGACACTAGTACTATTTTCATTTCTGTTTTGCAGATGAGGAACCTGAGACAGAGGTTAAGTGATTCGCCCAAGGCCACACAGCTAGTTAGTGGTTAGCCAGCATTCTCTCCCAGTCCGACCCCAGGTTAAAATTCCTAACCACTTTGTCCTAGACCAGCAGGGCCTGCCGGAGTGTCAGGGAGGGAGCCGGTGGTCTGAGCGAGAAGAGTGGCACTGGAGGCGAAGAGGCGCGGCTGGATCCTAGAGCTCTTTAGGAGCCAGACTCCAGAGGGCTCCAACGGAGGTGAGGTGAAGGCGGGGGGGCCCAAGGGGCCTTTGGGTGCTGGGACGTCTGGCAGATGGCAGTGTCCTCACAGGTGGGAACTGTCGAGGGGAGCAGGTGTTTGAGGGGATGATGGGAGGAATCTAGGGGAGCCGGCAGGTGACTTGGGGGAGGTGGGCTGGCAGAGGGGCCTGCTGGGGTCCCCCCCACCAGCTCCAGCCCTAGGATGAGGCAGCAGGCCCACCACCCCCAAACATCCCAGACCCCAGACAGCTCAGAGGGAAAGAACATGGGCTTCCTGGAGGGAGCTGGGACCATCTGGAACCCCCTCAGCTCGCCATTGACTCTGGGCAGCCACCCGCCTGACAGGCACAGCAACAGGGTCCAGCAGGGAGAGGAAGGGTGCCGTCTGTCTGCCCCAGAGCTGGCACCACCAGCAGGTGGCGAGTGTCGCGCCTCCCACCCCCCAGGCTGCCTGGCGCTGACTCAGCCCCCTGGAACAAACAATCCCCCACGGTGACAGCTGACACGCGTCACTCACCACCAGGGTTGCCTAGCAACCAATGGGGCCTGGGCTCAGGGTCTGGAGTGGGATCTGGGGTCCTGCCCTGGAAGATTCTAGTTCTTATCAGCTTTGGATTGAGGACCACACCTCCTGTCCCCTAGGAGGCCTCACTCTGGGCACTTTACCAATAAGGAGACAGACTGAGGATAAATGACTTACTAAGATCACCCAGCTAAATGGCTGTGCAAACATAGGGCCTCCCGCGTAGTAGGTGTCAATAAATAGCTGTTGAATGGACAGTGGCCTCACTCAAAGCTTGGGCCTTTTCCCCCAGCCTGGGCGCTCCACAAGGGCAAAGTCTGAGTCTTACTCATCCTTGACTCCCTCAAAGCCACCCAGCGCCTGGTCCTCAAGAAGCATCAGTGAGAGTGCGCTGGGTGCAAACTGCTCTGAGAACCCCCTGAGGTCAAGGACCCCCATAGGGGCTGTGGGAGGCCCCTGGCTGGGGAGAGGCTGAAAAGGGGCTTCTTGAATTCCAGGATCCTTTCTCCTGGGAGCCGGTTAGCTCTGTTTCCCAGCCTGTGGTCCCCAGTTCCCTCTAGTCCTTAGGACCCTAGCCCTCCTGTCCCTACCCCCCAGGATTGTCCAAGGCCCTGGGGACGGGACAGGAGGCTTGGAGAGATTAAGATGGGCCCAGGGCATGGAGGGAGAGTAAGAGAAACAGTGGGGGGAGGGGAGGAAGAAAAAGCAACTGAGAGGCCCAGAGAGAGGAGCAAGGCCAGGGTGCGACAGGGCTGGAGCTGTGGGGTGTGTGGGGTGCCTGTGGGGCTCACTCCTTACATAGGAGGGGTGCAGCGAGAGTGTATGACTCCTGATGTCCGAGAGACAGGCAGCAGGGACGGCAAAGGGAGTGAGGGAGAACCATGGAGCCGGCAGCAGGTCCCAGGAAGAGAGGAAATGGGGAGACCAGGAAAGAGGCAGGTGAGGTGCTGGAAGTGGGGACAGGGGAATGGGAGAGACTAGAGAGGGTAAGAGGACCCCCGCAAAGGGGGTGACAGCCAGGGAGGTGTGAGCCACACAGGGCTGAGCTGGGCAGGCTGCTACAGAGACAGAGGCCTGGAGGGCAGCGGGTGGGGGGAGGAGGGAGGGCAGTAAAGGGGGCCAGGGCCCCCAATAATGAACTGGAGGCTGGTTGCTAGCTCTGTAGTGAGGGGAAGGGAGCCAGGCAGAGGAGGCTCTTGAGGAGGGGGAGCCTCTGGGGACGCGATTTGATCTGATGTGGAGAAAAATGGACATTTTAAGAGGCAGGTGTGAGGCTGGGCCAGGTTGGGGGACCGACCGAGGGGGATGCCAGACAAAGGAGAAAGTGCAGCCAGAACAGGAGGGAAGCTGGAAAGTCGGGAGCAAACCTGGGGGGCTGGAAGCCCAGGCAAGAGGGGTAGGGAGACAAGGTGAGCTTGGGGG
>RJWJ010026754.1:0-22743 GCA_004363605.1 Indri indri | reverse complement strand
ACCCATTCGTCATGTACCAGCAATTTAGCAGTTAGAGTGTAAATATAGCCTCTTCCTCCATCACTTTGTTACAAAACTCCTTGGGAATGTCTGGCTGTCTGGAGCTGTGGTAAGAATGATAGAGTGACCAGATGGTTGGCCATGCCTGGTTGTCCATGCAACACTGTGATGGTAGAGGAAGAGAGGTGAGCACACTGACACTTCATGAAATTGATTGCTCAGCAAAAAGAGGTTCTCTTCCCCAAATGAGAGTAAAATGGATACTCTGGATTGGTTTCCTCATACTTCACTCCAAATTACTATGTAGAGAAGTTGAAAGACTAAAATTACAACTCCAAGGGTCCCTGGCCATGAGGGTGCTGAGTATGAATTAGATCCCCACATTAGACTCTGTGAAGCAAAATTTGGAAGAAGCAAGTAAGAAGGAAGCTGTTTTCATATATATATATATGTATATGTATATCTATGTACATATATATATATACATATATGTATATTTTCTTTTTTTGGTTGTTCCTGTTGGCAAACAGTGTAATGAAAATGTGATTTTTTTTTGTTTTTTGTTCCCTCTGAAGCAGCTTTCCAATTTTTACCCTAAAGCTTCTTCAGGGGCAGCTGTTGCTGTGTCACATTCTTTCTTCCAGCATAGATCCAATGATGGCCACAGCGAGAGCAGTTTCTCTAACGTTCAGTTCTGTATTATTCTGTGAACCATTCTGGGTGGCCCAGCTAAGAACACAATTTTTTAAAAAAAATCGGCAACTTTTAAGCACGTAAATCCTTTACTGATTAAAATGCCTAGAGTAGGTTAATACCCCTTGTGCCAACTGATGTATGAACAAAGGGTAAAGAGATTCTTGGCAGACAAAACCCAACAGATGTCCACACTGTGTCACCACTTGCCTGAGAAGCATCCACATCCCTTCTTTTTCCCATACATATAATTTCAAAGATTCTGACTATCATAGATCAAAGAAGTTTTAGAGGATAATGACTGCGTTATACTGGCTGTGAGTACTAAAACACTTAACCTAAAATGAATAGAAACTACTACTGTATTTTCTTTTATAAATTCATCCAACAATAAAGTTACATATTAAAGTGAGTTGTATTTATGATGTATTTTCTGGGAGCAGCTAGTTATTTTATGTTCTCTTCTTGAAATCCAATGAAATGAAGGGGTAATGCTGATGGTAGATAATAATGTAAAAGACAGGATGTATGTTTGTGTATATATGTCTATGCGAAGGTTAAGTTATGCTTGTATCTACATGATTTTCTATGAAGAGTACAATTTGCTAGACTCTAAATTTTATTACTGGGCATTTTACTTGATCATAGGACACTTAATCATTTAGGACAAATATTCTAGCTTCTCTCATTTTGAAGGCATTTGCAGATTTAATAACCGAGCCAACTGAATACATTTTTAACTTTAATGTCTCTCTAGAAAATTCACTAAATAACATTTATTGACTTAAGTACAATAGTTATTAAAATGTCAATCAGTTCTTCAAATTATACCCAAAAGCATCTGGTGAAACAAATGAATTCACTCTAACTATGTTATGAAAAACAGCAACTGAGAATCAGATCAATAGCCTGAGTTTAGAGCCACAAAAATGTACCTGAGAAAAGGCTGCTCTGGGCGATTTTCAGATAATTGTTTAAATCAAACTAGTTAAGGTGAAGAGTCTTCTAAGAATCAATTTCTAATCACTTTCTGAAATAATGGGCCCCCATTTCCTCCTCCAGGATACATAAACTGCAAATGAGTTACACATATTATAAACAATAAGAATTTTTGAAAACCAGTTGGCATAAGAATCTGTATTTCATAATAGACATGAGGAAATCAATGTCCAACAATTTAAGTAAAAAAATTTGACTCAAAGTCTGTTTATTTCCTTTGTTGGAGATCTGTCAATATGAGAAAAATATGTTTTTTCTTTATTTTTACTGTAGTACTGAAATCTGTTTGGAAAATGATGAAAAGTGGGAGATCACTCTCTGTGTAATGTAATCCATGATTCTTAATCTCTGTTATTTTGTCTCTTCATAAACAAATATGACGTGCTCCCTTGAAATCCTTACTATTCTTTAAAATTTTATTTTTTACTCTGGGAGACATTATAGGAAAAGTCCAAGATATAAATATTTGTAGTGAAAGTTTTATCTAAACATAATCTATATATTAATACCATAATGTTTACCCATTTACAGTGTACAATTTAGTGGGCTTTAGTGGATTTACAAATTTTGCATCAATAATCGTAGTCTAATTCCAGTACATTTCATTATCCACCCTCAAAAACCCGCTCACTAGGAGTCACTCCCCATTTCTCACTCCCCTTGGCAACCACTAATCTACTTTTTCTCTGTATGTATTTGCCCGTTCTGGACACTTCATGGAAATGGAATCATGCAGTATGTAGCTTTTCATATCTGGATTCTTTTATTCAGCACAATATTTTCAAGATTAACTCATGCTGTAGCTCAAATCAATACTTCATTTCTTTTTATGGTCAAATAGGATTCCATTTTATAAATATATGGTGCCTTATTATTATTCTGATTAGTCTATCTCATATGTCTTCATTTCATCCTTTTTCTGGATTTTTCTCCTTAATACTTTATTTCCATACATTTATCTCATATTTCACACACTCCATGGATTAATCACAAACATGCTAAATACAATCTGGTCAATCTTTTGTCTTTCTAGACCAATATCACACTTATTTATTATTAATGTGTATAACATCTTTGAATGTGGTAAGAAAGTCTTTTTTTGATGTTCCCTTTCAGAACTTTCTTATTTATTTATATTACTCTATTCTTTTGTGCAAAGTTCAGACTAATTTTACGAATCTTATCCCTCTCCAATCCTATTGGAATTTTAGTTGAAATTTTATTGAATTTACATATAAGTTTTAGAAAAATACTATGTTTACAATGCTGCATTTCTAAAGGGGTATTTTGCACTATTTGGTTATTGCTGTCTTAGTTCAGACTGCTGTAACAGAATACCATAGACCAGGTGGCTTAAACAACAATTTATTACTCACAGTTCTGGAAGCTGGAAATCTGAGATCAGGTTGCCAGAATGGTCAGGTTCTTGGTGAGGGCACTCTTCCTGGTTTATGGATCGCTTTCTTTTCTTCCTTTTTGCTGTATCCTCATAGTGCAGGGGGGTGTGGGGTGGCGCACAATCTCTGCTGTGCGTCTACCTATAAGGGCACTAATCCTATCATAAGGGCTTCACCCTTATGACCTAATTACTTCCCAAAGACCCCATCTCCAAATATCATCCCATGAGGATTGGAGTTTCAACATAAGACCTTGGGGGCCATAGCATCTGCTGATTATTTATAATTGCTATCCTTTTATAAATGTCTCTTATTGCTCACTTACATTTTCTAAGTAGATATTCTTAATGTTAGAACAGACAACTCTTGTGCTGGTCCCAGATCCCTCAGCCCCACTTATCATTTCGTGCGCTCAGCCCCAGGGTTATGAATGCTTGGCTGCTGTGGGCTCACCCCTAAGACTTTCAGAGGACTTTTCCACCTCCCCTGGTGAAGAGTTTAAATTGCCTGTGAGTTTTGCCCCCACTCTCATTAATTGAGGCATATTATAGCCGATAACTGTATGAAGTGAAAGTACAACCAAGGTGAAACCAATTCTGAGACGTAGTTTAAACTCTGGAGCTCCTTGTGGGATTAGGTTGAGGCTGTGATTTCTCATGTATTCATGCTTTTTCCGCTTCCCTGCCCTTATTCCACCCACTTCTGGTATCTTACAGAATGGTTCCTTAAAAATATCACTTGTGCCTCCATTCTTAAATCAGGATCTGCTTCTAAGAGAATTCAACCTAAGGGTGCTTCATAGGAGCAGTATTGGTTTTTTTACCTTCCTCTTGTATCCAGTAGCAATGTGGGTATCCTCTTAGTTCTAACAGGTTGTATGTAGGTTCTTTTGGATAACCAGTGCAGAAAGCAATAAAAATAAAACAAGAAGTAACAATACTAGAAGTGAATTTCCTGGTAAAACTGATCAAGGAAACACACACACACACACACACACACACCACAAACCACAATAACATGCTCTTATTAATTCAGCTTTAGTCTGTAACTCTTTTCCTCTATTCTTGCAATATAATTCTAACTAATTTATTTTAGTGATATTTGTTCACTGATTCATTCATTCAAAGACATGAATGTGCAGTGTGTTGTTCTCATTATCATTCTGCTCACAAGCCTGGAGGCACAGGTGTCCACAAAATTGAGGTCAACTCATGCAGTCATCCTGGCTCCAGTACTGCCTTGCAACATATTGCCCCCAGCCTGCACTGTTTATTCTGCTAAAGTGGATCATTTGTGGGGCACTCACACCAGACGGTTGAGTTTCAGGACAATGCATGCAGTTCCTGTTGTTGAGCACTGTGTGTTTCCTCATTTCTGCACTTGACCAGGTAACGCTGATGGAGCCAACAAATGCGATAGGGTGACTTCCGAGGAGACTGAAATTCCTGGCCTGAGACAGTGCAGCACAAAGTCTGGGAGGGACGGATATGCAGACAGAGCTTTCTTTGTCAAGCCTTTCCTGTTCAGAGCCATCATTTCTTTAAGCACATACTTAAGTGTTTAACATATTTACCCCTCATGATTAAATGTAACTTTATATTGAGTCAGATCTATGTTTTATGGCATCTACATGAGCTGGAAACATCAAGAAAATTATCTGTATCTTATCCTTAGTTTTTAAAACCTTTTTTGGTGGGGGAGGGGAGTAAGGAAATTGCTAAAAGTTTATATTACACCTTGGTAATTGATCTGATTTGTAGGTTTTCCATAACTAAGTATGAGAATAGTTATAGCATTTTTATGGCCACAGTGCATGGTTTGAAGGGGGTGGATGTCATCGGATGAGGCAATGTTTTTGCTGCTTAGGTGTTAATCTTCAATGGGAGAAGGAATATCTGTGAAGCCTGAATATCAGGCATTTAATTCCATAATTTCCTTTATAATGGATGAGTCATGGCTATATTAGTCAGGATAGGTTACATTATATTGTGGTGACAACCTGCAAACTTCAGTGGCTTATGAAAACCAAATTTAGTTTTATTCAGTCTACATGTTAATTCTATGTAGGCTGCCAGATAAAATACTGGACATCCAATCAATTTTGAATATCAAATAAACAAAAATATACTTCTTTAGCATAAGTAAGTTTTATGTAATATTTAGGTATTTATTGTTTATCTGAAATTCAAATTTAATAGGTGTGCTGTATTTTTATTTGCTGTCTCTATAAACACTAATTGTAGTCCAGCTGAATTGTAGTCAATCAAGGATCCAGGTCGATGACATGTCTGTCTTTTCACAGGTCTCACAAGTGCAGAGACAGGAAATCAACAAAGAATATGTGTTTTGTGTGGGGAGGGATTCACAGTTTCAGTTTTGGACAAGTTGCTCAGGGGTTCCAATGAACCAACCAAAAGAAATTACTGAGAAACAGCTTGACATACCCATCTGGAATTCTAAAGAAAATTCTTCTGGTCTAATTTGGAAGGAATCAGTGAAATCACTGAATTTTGAATTAGGGCAGAGGTAGAAAGCAATATTTATGCCACTTATTTAAATATAATGATTCAACTCATTTTGTACCTGTATTGTACTTTTGGTCACTTATGTCCTTTCTCATTTGGTTATTTTATTTAATCTACCTGCCTATTCATTTATTTGTTTAAATTTATTTATTTAATAATGCTGTTTAAATTATTTTATTAATTTATGTTTTGCTTCGATGGATAATTCATAAACATTGATGTGTCTGATGGGAGAGGATTCAGGGATTCCTGCATTCTCTGGCCAGACACTGTGTGATACCATCAAATTCTCAGGTTGTCCCTCAGTAATGGGATTTAAGCCAGTTAAGGCGGTGGGGGGTGGGGGAGGGAGGGGTCATATCTGCCTCTAAAGGAAATAAGAGATTAAAAATGCAGGTGATGGAGAGCCAGATGAGTGGGTCAAAGGAGGACATTTTTCAAGGTGTGAAAAGTTTGAGCATATGCAAATACTGATGGCAAAGATGTAATGGAGTGAAACTGGAAATATAGAAATGAAAAGAAAACTAATGCTACAAATATTCTGTGATTATAGGTACAGATTGAGTCCAGAGAAAAGATTGATGATACCACCTTTTACAGGAAGGAAAGAGAAGTTTGTGAATGTTGGGAGATGCAGGTAGAATAATTTGCTATTTTGCAAGTGGATGTGGGAAAGGTAAAAGGATAAGTCTGGAGTTCGACAAGAATGAAGATATTATACTTTATAGTGCTTAGAAAGTGAATTGATTACCAAAATGCAGCAAGATCATCAGGCAATGTTAATATAAAATCATAGTCAGTATCAGCTAGAAACACGGAAACTCAAAGATGGCCTGTCAGAGACTCATGCCAACAGCATTTGTTCAGCATTGTTATCAACACTTATTTTATGGGAGATTAGAGATAATGTTTTTCAGAGCTCTGTGATACTATAATTTAAATGAATATAAAAATCATAACTGTCTCCAGCATACCACCATTTCTTTAACAATCCTAATCCCCCCAAAAAAGGCATTATGGCCTAAATATCAGAACGACATGTAAGAGATATTGTAAGGCACATGTAGATGTTAATAAACATTTTTAGAAAATGTAAATATTGTTTTATTTAAGTTGCTGTTTATTGTGATCAAGCTTCAGAGCAGTGTAATCATGCTAATTGTGTCCAATTTAAAAGTTTCTGATATAATCAGCAGAAAAGTTGCATATTAATTTAGGTCTCTATGTTTAAGATTTTGGTTACACTGGATATATTTATAAGTACACTTATTCTGAACTTTATGAGAGATCACGGCATCTTCACAGATGTAAGGCATGTTTGTTGTCAGAAATATAATTGAATGAATCCATACAATTGGCTGATATTAACATTGCATTTTGGTAATGAAATCTAGGAGTAAAGTGAAAAGATATTGCTATGAAGATTTTTAAAATGTGCTTGGGGTCTGGACAAAGTTAGTAGTATAATGAAGGAGATGAGTAGAATTAGAAGCTTTGGAAGGAAAAGGTAGCAGAGTTTGCAAGACATACATGAAAAATTTTTTAAAAATGCACAGAAAACAAAAAAAGCTATAAGTTAAAAATGGCCTAGAGTTTCTTGTTTGGTGTTCATGAATTTTTTTCTTAATCATTATTTATAAACTGAGGACAGGAAACATTTGAGGCAGGAAGAAACACAATAGATTGTGAAAATCAATAGACTTCTTATAAGTAGAGTGCTAGAAGGTATTTAACTGAAGTTTAAAATCCAGGGGAGTGTTAGCTACATTGTGATGCAATTGAATTCATGTTGGTGGGTTATTTCCCAAGAGCCTAGTAACGGATAATGATAAGCAATGCGGGCGGAAGTAAACTAACAGTTCTTGAGCGAATGCTTCTATATGTCAAACCCTATGACTCTATTTGCCCTTAGTCATCCATTTAAAACACTCATTAGTTCATTTGATTCTCATAGAGAACCTAATTAGTGGCCAATATTATGCCAATTTCATGGATGAGGAAAGGTAAAGATCTTTGAGAGACTGGAGAAAACTTCAAGGTCTCACAGCTCATAAATAAAGGAGTTTGATTTCTATCCCTATTTTTTCTGACTTCAAAGGCTGTCATTTTATACTGTAGTGGATTTCAAAACAAATTTCACCCCAGAATATTTCTACCATATATGGACCATTTACTATATATTCATATCATTTTAACATCATCATCCCTTAAATTTAAAAAAGTATGGTTTACTTATGATAATTATTCACTTTTCCTGTATAATCTGTGATATTATTTTTGAATATTTAAAAAATTTCTATACAAACATACCTTAAAAATATTGTGGGTTCAGTTCTAGGCCACCACAATAAAATAAATGTCACAATAAAGCAAGTCACACAATTTTTTTCATTTCCTCGGGCATATGAAAATTATGTTTACATTATACTGTAGTCTATTAAGTATGCAGTAACATGTATAAAAAGCATGTACATTAACTAAAAATACTTTGGCTTCTCAAATAATTATCTGAGGCTTCTGCGAGTTGTAATCTTTTAGCTGGGGGTCTTGCTTTGAGGTTGATGGCTGCTGACTGATAAGGGTGGTGGATGTTGAAGGTTGGGGTGGCCGTGGCAATTTCTTAACAAAGGCAGAAATGAAGTTTGCCACATCAATGGATTCTTCCTTTCAAGAAAGAAGTTTCTGTATCATGCTATGCTGTTAGATAACATTTTACCCACAAGAAAACTTCTTTCAAAATCAGAGTCAATCTTCTCAAACCCTACCACTGTTTTATCCACTATGTGAATGTAGCATTCTAATTCCTTTGTTGTCATTTCAACAACGTTCAAAGCATCTTCATTAGGAATAGTTTCCATCTCAAGAAACCACTTTCTTTGCTCATCCATAAGAAGCATCTTCTTAATCTGTTCAAGCTATCAGGAGATTGGAGCAATTAATCAGTCATGTCTTCAGGTTCTACTTCTAATTCTACTTTTCTTGCTATTTTTACCACATCTGCAGTTACTTCCTCCACTGAAGTCTTGAATTCTTCAAAGTCATCAATGACAATTGGAATCAACTTTTTCCAAACTCCTGCTGATGTTGATATTTTGACCTGCTCCCATGAATTGCAAATGTTCTTAATGTCATCTAAAATGGTGAATTCTTTTCAGGTTTTCAATTTACTTTGCGAGATCCATCAGAAGAATCACTACATGTGGCAGCTATAGCCTTAGGAAATTTATTTCTTAAATAATAGGGCTGGAACAAAAAAATTACTCCTTGATCCATGGGCTGCAAAGTGAATGTTGTGTTAGCAGGCATGAAAATAACATTAATCCCCTTTTATGTCTCCGTCAGAACTCTTGGATGACCAGACGTATTGTCAATGAGCAGTAAGATTTTGAAAGGAATCTTTTTTTTCTGAGCAGTATATCTCAACAATGGGCTTAAAATAGGTATAAACCATGCAGTCAACAGATGTGCTGTCAGGTTTTGTTGTTCATTTACAGCGTACAGAGTAGATTTAGCACAATTCTTAAGGGTCCTAGGGTTTTTGAAATTGTAAATGAGCATTGGTTTAAAGTTACCAACTGTATTAACCACCTATCAGCCTGGTTTTTTTTTTTTTGTTTGTTTTGTTTTGTTTTTTGGGGTTTTTTTTGTTTTTGTTTTTTTGAAGCTTTGAAGCCAGGCCTTAGCTTTTCCTCTTTAGGTATAAAAGTCCCAGATAGCATCTTCTTCCAACACAGGGCTATTTTGTTTACATGTAAAATCTGTTGTTTCATGTAGCCACCTTCATTAACTATATTAGCTAGATCTTCTGGATAACTTGCTGCAGCTTCTACACCAGTACTTGTTGCTTCACTCCCCACTTTTATGTTATGAGATGGCTTCTTTCCTTAAACCTCATGAACCAACCTCTGCTAGCTCCCAGCTTTTCTTCTGTAGCTTCCTCATCCCTCTCAGCCTTCATATAATTGGAGAGAGTTAGGGCCTTGCTCTGGATTAGGCTTTGTCTTAAGGGGATGTTGTGGCTGGTTTGATCTATCTAGACTGCTAAAACATTCTCCACATCAACAATAATGCTATTTTGCTTTATTGTCATTTGTGTGTTCACTGAAGTAGCACTTTTAATTTCCTTTATAAAGTGAGAGATGTGTGACTTTTTTTCTTGAGTACTTAGAAGCCATTGTAAGCCTATTAATTGGCCTAATTTCAATATTGTTGTATCTCAGGGAATTGGGAGGCCTCAGGAAAGGGAGAGATGAGAGGATGGCCAGTTGGTGAAGCAGTCAGAACACACATAGTGTAATATCTATTAGTTAAATTAACTGTCAGATGTGGGTTCAGTCCTTGGAGCCCAAAGCAATTACAATAGTACATCAAAGATCACTGATCACACATCACCATAACATATATAATAATAAGGAAAAGTTTGAAATATTACAAGAGTTACTGCAATATGACACACAGACACAAGGTGAGCATAATGCTGTTGGAGAAATGGTGTACATAGACTTGCTTGATGCAGGGTTGACACAAACTTTCAATCTGTAAAAAATGCACTATCTGGGAAGTGCAATAAAGACTGCAATGAAATGATGTATGCTTGTGTAATGCTCGATGACAGATGGCATTCTTGGAAGATCATTTTGCATCCTGTCAATCTCTTTCAATATCCTGATTTCTACTAAATTTGAAAAATCTAGTCGACATTGAAGAATGCTGAGAATAGCAGAGATTATGTTAGAGTTTTCAGAATCTCTGTGTGGACTATGGGCTCCAAAATTACGGAGAAAGTTTTACTGAGTGCAGTTTGTCTTAATTGTTGCTAACAGATGAAAGTAGCTTTCTAAAAACCTGAAAAGTAATTTGTTTAACCTGAAAGATAACAGTTTGCAAATATTCTCTTTAAATACAATCAGCTATTGAAAATATTTCATCATATTCTATAAGCAGTGTTTACATGTGGATTTTAATTATCCCCAAAGTAGTTGATTGGTTTCCTGGACAAAGAAAGAAAAAGATCAATTCTTAGAAAGTATGCAATTTTTTTCTAATGCTTTTACTAGCCATAGCATACAAAAAGAAATGTGCACAAATTATATAATTTGATAAATTTTCACTAATTGAACACACCCATAAAACCAGAACACAAAACAATAACAGAATATTACTTACCCTAAAGCCTGCTTTTGTGCATCCTTCTATTCATGACCTTTCTCCCCAAAATATGCACTATCTTGCATCCTACACCATATATTACTATGGTCTAATTGATCATTATGTAAATGAAATAATAATAGGTATTCTCTTGTATCTGGTTTCTCTTATTTAACCTTATATTTGTGCAACCCATCTAAGTTATTGTATGTAGTTATAGTTCATTACTTTTCAATTCATCATGGTAATACATTGTGTGGATAAAACACAATTTATTTATTTACTCTAGTGATGTGTGAAATTACATTGTTCCAAGTTTTGCTTACTACAAATAGTATTGCTAGCACATGTATTTTGGTGCAAACTGTACTCATTTGGGAAGGGTTTTGTATAGGAGGGATATTTGAGTGGTAGATTATGCATTTATTCAGCTTTTACAGATAAAGAATTTTTCAAAATGATTGTAACAATTACTCTGTTATCTCACCAACATTTTTTTATTTGACAATTCTTAAGGATACAAATAATCTATTAATAATTTTAATTTGCAATTACTTCATGTGTTTACTCATTAATATGAAAATATTTTCATGTATTTCTTTTATATTTGAATACCCTGTTTACTGCAGTGTATGTCTACCAGAATCTCTGATTATTTTTTCTGAGTTCTGGGTTTGTACTTTTTTCTTTTTGATTTTTAAAGTTTTTATGTATTCAGGACACAAATCTTTTGTTAAATGACTCTGCTGAAAATATTTCTCCCTCTTTGGCTTTATTTTAACTCAAATGGTATACTTTCTTGTTTTTGTGATTAGATTTTTATTTTGGAAAAAATTCAGTTTACAGAAAAGTTGTAAAGATACTGCAGAGAGTTCTCATTTACTGCTCACCAAGTTTCAGTTTTCCCTAATGTTATCATCTCACATTGCTATGCCTTGTTTGTCAAAATTGAGCACAAAATGGCATCTCTGATTTTTCTGAGAGAGTTTCACAGCATACTCAGAAGTTTTATATGTTGATATTGCATGCAGTGTCTTAGAACAGGGGAAAGACGTATACATTAAAAGAAAGTGTAATTCTTAATAAAGTAGTTTCCCTATCACTATTTTGAAATGGCCACTGAGTGGTAGTTTTTCCAAAGTTATGCTAAAATTCCTATGAAGACTAAAAAAATAAAATAAAATAAAACTTAAGAGTGAAGAGATTTCCACTTTTAGAAAGATGGAGTACGTTATCTTTTCCCTATTTCTCTCACTAGGTACAGCTAAAATGCTGGCAATATTATATATGAAAGAAACAGGAAAATTCTGAAAGGTGTCAGGAAGAAAACAGACCGACTAGTACTTTAGGACCTGAGGAAAGACATTGTGGTGGGCTCCCTGCATTTTCTTTTTTGCCTTATATACCCCACAGCACTTACTGAAAAAAATGTGTTGCAGACAAAAGAAAAAAACTCCCAGAAAAGTCTGCTGTCTTTAGTCAAAGGTAACAGGAGAAAGGCATCATGTCAAATACAGATCTTTAAAAAAAATAAGTGTACTCCAGATAAACACTATAAAATAACTGTGGTGCCACCCTCATGAAAAAAGGTCAAGTGGAGAGCCTAGACTTCCACTGACACCAGGTTGTAATGAGGAGACCCACACTGGTTACAGAGTGGTGTAAGAGAAGGAAGAGTGGAGATCAAGAACACTTATCACCACTGGGGGAGTAACAAGAACTTCTACTCCCACCTAGAGGTAGTGAGCTACTTCTCACCCTCCTCACTGGGAGGTCTCGGAGGAGGCCCAGTAGAGAGTCAGGATTTTCAACATCATTTAGCAGCAATGAGATCATCTTTTACCCCTGCAGTGCCATTGGAGGCCACATTAAAAACAATGAGGTACCCTTGTTCAAATAGTCAAAATGGTATTAGTGAAGGCCAAGCGAAAAGCATGAAACCCTACCCAAGTCCCACAGTAGTAGCTAGGAACCCCTTTTCCCAGAGGCAACCCTCAACAGCCATCAAGTAGAAAACCTGGACTTACTTCCTCACTTGGCAGTAAGGAGGTGGCATCACCCTTCCCTTCTGGAACAGAGAGGAAAGACTGCTAAAACACAAGATTTAAGTAAGATCAAGGGTCTTGCAACATATTACTCAAAATGTTCAGGTTTTAATAAAAATCGCTCGTTATTCTAAGAACCAGGAAGGTCTCAAATTATTGAGACAAGGCAATCGACAGATGTTGATAAAACATGAGTTATAAAATGTAAAATTTATCATAAAGATAAAAGTAAATATGTAAATATGAATGCTGCTAATATAAACAGCGAATAAGATTGCTGAAATCACTAATATTACAAATATTAGAGTGGATATCACCACAATCCATGTAGACATCAAAAAAATAAGAGATTATTAGAAAGAACTCTGAAACCATAAATTTTACAACTGAGATGAAATGGACAGAATTGAAAAAAGTAGAAAAACACAACCCACCCAATATGAAATAGATAATTTGAATGGTTCTAAACTGTTAATGAAATTGAATTTATAATTTAAAACTTCACATAAAAAAATGTTCAGGTCCCTATGGTTTCACTGGAGAACTCTGCCAATCATTTGAAGAAGAATTAATAAAGTTCTCTATAATCTCCTCCATAAAATGGAAGAGATAACTCACCAAACTTAACCAAACTCTATGCAGACGGGATTACTCAGATACCTAAACCAGGTAAAATAGTATTTTAAAAAATAGCAACATTTCTTATGAATATCTATAACTACAAAACAATCATACCAGTATTTTGGTAGAAATTACACTGAACTTGCTTACCAAGTTGGAGAGACTTTGGCATCTTTACTGTGCTAATTTATTTTTTAGATCTTCTTTGATTCATTTAACAAATATTTTGTAGCTTTCAGCATACAAGTCCTATGTGTGTTTTGTTAGATTTATACCTATTTTTTTCTTTTTATTAGTACTACAGATAGTATCGTATTTTTAATTTCAATTTCTACATGCTTTTTGATAATGTATAGAAATAAAATTAATTTTAAGTGTTGGTTTTGTATCTTAGATCTTCCTGAAGTCACTTATTAATTCTAGGCTTTTTTTTTTTTTTTTGGTAGATTCCTTTGAGTTTTCTACATATATCTTCAAATCATCTGGAAATAGGAACTATATTATTTCTTGTTTTCCAATCTGTATATCTTCAATTTATTTTTCTTTCTTTCTTGTACTAACTAGAACTTCTAGTACTATTTTGAGTAACAGGTTAGAGGGGGCATTCTTGCCTTTTAGGGGGAAGCATTAATTCTTTTGCCATCAAGTATTAAGTTGGGTTTAGATTTTGCCTAGGTGTTCTTTATCAAGTTGATGAAATTCCCCTTCATTCCTAGATTTCCAAAATTTTTTAACATAAGTGGGTGTTGAATTCTGTCTAATGTGTTTTTTGCTTTAAATGATATGATTGTGTGATTGGTTATCCTGTTAATATGGTGGATTATAATTTTTTGTTTTTGAATATTAAGCCAGTCTTGTGTCCCTGGAATAAATCCCACTTGGTCATTTCTTTGGTAATATTTTTTTTTTAATTTTTTTTTATTTCAGCATATTACAGGGGTACAAGTGTTTAAGTTATATATGTTGCACTTGCCCCACCCAAGTCAGAGCTTCAAGAGTGTCCATCCCCCAGATGGTGTGCACCACACCCATTAGGTGTGTATATGCCCCTCCTATCCTCATGTGCCCAACACCCAATGAATGTTACTACTATATGTGCACTGAAGCGTTGATCAGTGAAAACCAATTTCATGGTGAATGCATGTGGTGCTTGTTTTTCCATTCTTGTGCTACTTCACTTAGTAGAATGAGCTCCAGCTCTATCCAGGATAAGGCCCAAAACAATAAATGTTGGTGTGTTCGATAATATTTTATCAATTTTTTTGTACTGATATCATAAGAAATGTATTTTTTTTTTTTTAGAATATCTAAAACTTATATGGAAAGGTAAAGTGCGGGGAGTTAGCTACATTCCCAGCAAAAAATTGGGTCCCTTAGGCAGGGGCCGTCACAAAGGATAAGGAAATAATAGAAAATAGAAAATACTAGAATATAGAAATAAAAGAATACAGAGATGAAAGTACAGTTTTATAGATTTATAAGGGGGTGGTTGGGAGACTCCACAGTATTCCTGTGAACTATGAGTCCCAGAGTAGAGCTTCACATGGCTATTTATAGGTACAGAGATTGATTGCCAGGGGTAACAGATTTACATAATAACAGGTAGTTCATTTTAGGTTAAAAGTCTCTGAAAAGGCTTCTATAGATCCCTTAATTAACTCTATCTACATGAGCAAACGGTTATAAAATCTGTCAAAGACAAACTTCTAAGTTCTAAGATAAAGCTATCACATAGCAGAAGGGTTAAACAGAGACATAGTGGCTCCATACTTCTTTATCTAGTTATTGTGGATGGAGACAGGTAGTCAGGAGTCAAGCAGGAACTATCCCTTGGGTTAATTGCTTTTAGATGCAGGTGTCCGTCTGTCGGGCAGGCACTCTTTGATCAGCTCTCATCCCGTGGCTCCATGCAAACCTGCTTTGTCGTTCAAAGCAGGAGAAAACCACAGGTTTGAGACTGCAGCATCACCTTGGAAAGCAGCTGCCACTGACCTTTGAGATGCCCTCCTGAGGCCAGGCAGCTTTTGATATGCAAACTAACACATTCACATATTCCTTCAGGGCAAAGCCCTGCAATACTCCTGAAATCATTTCTGTCTCTAACATAGCAATCTATGGAGCAACAGTAAAGGAGATAAAATAATTATGAAGAAGACCCCAATGGCAATCGCAGAAGCAACAAAAATAAATAAATGGGACCTGATCAAATTAAAAAGCTTCTGCACAGGGAAGGACACTATCGGGAGGGCAAACAGACAACCTACAGAATGGTTGAAAATATCCATATGCTACACATCCGATAACGGGCTGATAACCAGAATCTATATAGAACTCAGAAAACTCAGCAAGAAAAAAAATCAAACAACCCTATCAAAAAGTGGGTAAAGGACATGAACAGAAACTTTTCAAAAGAAGATAGACTAATGGCCAACAAACATGTGAAAAAATGCTCAACATCTCTAATCAACAGTGAAATGCAAATCACAACCACAATGAGATAGCACTTAACTCCAGTCAGAATGTCCTTTAGCAAAAAGTCCCAAAACAATAAATGCTGACGTGGATACGGAGAGATAGGAACACTCATACACAGCTGGTGGGACTGCAAACTAGTACAACCTCTGTGGAAAGTTAATATGGAGATACCTCAAAGAGCGAAAAGTAGAACTATCATTTGATCCAGTAATCCCATTACTGGGCATCTACCCATAGGAACAAAAGACATTCTATGAAAAAGACATCTGCACTTGGTTGTTTATAGCAGCACAATTCACGATTGCAAAGATATGGAAACAACCCAGGTGGACATCAATACATGAGTGGATTAATAAAATGTGGTCCATGTATACCATAGAGTTCTACTCAGACACAAAAAACAGTGGTGATCTGGCACCTCTTGTGCAATCTGGTTAGAGCTGGAACCTGTTCTACTAAGTGAAGTATCCCAAGAATGGAAAAATAAGCACCACATGTATTCACCATCACATTGGTTTAACTGATCAACACTTAAGTGCACATATAGTAGTAACATTCATCGGGTGTCAGGCAGATGGGAGCGGGGAGGAGAGGATAGGTATTCACACCTAATGGGTGCAGTGAACACCATCTGGGAGATGGACATGTTTAAAGCTCTGACTCGGCTGGGCAAAGGCAATATATGTAACCTAAACATTTGTACCCCAGTAATATGCTGAATTAAAAAAAATTAAAAATAAACAATAAAATAACACACAAAAAAATAAAATAAAATAAAAAAACCAAGAAAAACCCCAAATTCAGTTATCTCTCTGACAAAGTAAAAATGAAATTTCATTCAACAACTTTTATTGAACAATATTCATTTAGCATCATCTATGTGCCTAGTCCACTGCTAGGTATTGGGATTACAAATGTTTCCTTTATCTCAATCCACCTGAACATAAAGATATTCAAGCACTTGAGTGTAATGTGCAGCCTTCACCTTCAAGTTGACTTTTTACCTTCTTGGTCATGCTATGTCTCCTCTTAATAGGCTAGACAGCATAACTTGTCAGAAATGTATACAATGTATATTTGGGAACACAAAAAAAGTCATCAATTAGTTTATTAGATTTGGACTTATGAACATTTTTGCTTGCTGGTTATATGTGCTAATACTAAAATGAATTATATTTTTAATTCAAGAATACACATAACTGAGTATTATATTGTGCAGTATATTTTAATTTTTAATCATTAGTGAAGTTAATGAAATTTGAAATTACTTAAAATTAACTATAATGACAGCAGGAAAGTGCAAATTGAGTATGTAAACAATATTGAAAATGATTATTAGAGTAAAGCTCTTAAACGAATAGGATTTATGAGCTAGAAATATATTAAGCTCTTTGAAAACATGAATACTCTTTCATCTTACTATGGTTTGGTTTCTTTCTAAAACAGCTTTAAATTCAAATAGATTTGAATAGAGCGAAGGTTTTATAATCTAACATGTAACAGTTATTTCCACGTATTGCTACATTATCTGGGTTCCAGGGAACACTAGAGAAATAACAATGTTTACTTTTCTATCCAGAAAGAACTAAACAGAGTGAAAACGTATGTAATATTTGATTAAGCTGGAAGAAAGCTTTACCGACATAACTCTTCTCTCCCCTTACTCCATGTTTGATATTTTCTAATCAAAACATAAAGGGAAGATTTTTAGTTTGTCAGGATTGCCTTTGTTCATTCATTCATTTTATTTCCATCTCTACTTTTATTGCTTGGTCTCAGGCCTATTTATAAAATGTTTTTTAAATTAAAAAAATGCCTTTTTCTATCTTAGACAGTTTTTTTTTTTACTCTAGTTCCTTTTTAGTTTTCTTTTTAACTACGTATACTCTATTATTCCAGTCTATAAGATTTTTTTTTACAATTTGCGCTGCTAAGAATTGTGAACTCCATTGGAGTAGCAACTTCACCCGCCACAAGAAAATGTCAGGAAAACTAATTAGTCCAATTCAATGATTCCTTAAAAGGAATCACATTATTCAATTTAAAATTATGTGAAGATGTTAAGAGTTGATTATAGACAAAGAAGCATTGCAAAAAATTTGCAGACCCTATTCTGAGATGCACACAGTGCAACCCAATAAGATTACCTTGTGTTTTGTGGTGTTAATTGATCAAAAGTCAATCAAATTTTATGAGAAAATATCTCCAAAATTATATTTTAACAAACATAATATTCTCCATTAATCTATTTCTTATGTTTTTCTTGAGAATGATGAATCAAAAAAGTAAGAATGTGGTAATGTTTCTAATTCAAAATAGCTTTTCATCTAACTGGAACAATTTAATTAAAAATTATCTTATTTTATAAATAATTGGCAAATAGCTGTAATTATTACAGAAAATACATTAAATCAAACTAAGAGTGTGTTCGATGGAAGAACCCATTCTCTACCTATTATAGGCTCTTTACAGCTCTGGAGGAAGAGTTTGGGAGTTATCCCTTCATGTCAAGTTTTTCTGTTTCTTCACTTGTGCCCTCCCTTGGGAAAAGGAATGACTTACCTGATTGCTGAATTGAGCAGAGGCTAACATCCCCTGAGTATAAAAATAGGGAAATATGTAACTATATGGAACACTACAAAATATACACAACACGGGCTGTGTGCTCTGTCTCCTTTTCCTCTTCCTTGTTTCTTGGATTACAAGAAGGGATCCAAATGGGCCTTGATTTCCTCTATTAAATAGTAAGCAGGCATGCTTTGGCAAGCCGTTTTTGGTTTTGTTTTTTGTTTTTTCTAGCTTCTCTGGTTATAACTAAATTGATGAATCAATCTTTGGTGGATCATCGAGCTGAGTTTGGCAATACGGCAATACAGCTTTACTGGTATTAAAGATGATAAAATATTTTGATCCATTGTAAATTCCTTGTTCTTCATTACTTACAAATGCAAAGTGTATAATTAGTAACCTTAAACTGAGACAATTTAAGAAAGCTTATGCCAGAACCTTCCAAATAATTCTGGATATTTGACTAAGACTCTTTAATAACAATCTTCAAAAAGGCAGATGGATTTGATGTGTTGTGTTTCATAGGCTTGCATGCACTTTTTCACAATTTAGAAAAGTTAATTTTGGACCTCAGTTAAGATCCAAAATATGTGGCTCCAGTTCACATGAGCTAAATATGGCATATATACTCACCCCTTATTGTCTCTCCCCCGCCACAGAATGATAAAGTGGTAAAATGCTAACAACATTTGTGAGTGCAGTGAACAAAATACGGTCAGACTTTATGTACTTTAGCAACTTTCCCATAAGCCAGAAAACATTTCAAAATAAAAAGTTTTGTAAAGTAAATATATTTTTGTTTCATAGCAGCTATGGTGACTTTACCTACTATATTGACCTTTTTAAGATGAGAAAATAAAATTACAGATATTTCTTATTGAATAAAAACATAAATGATTTATATTATCAAGGTTTCTAATATACCATTTCGCATTGTTTTGAGGGCTTTGTGATTCAAAATAACTTTTAACTAAAAAACTTGCTTTGGTGAATTGGTACTTTGGCCTATTCAGTATTTTCCTTCCCTTAAAGAAGTCTTCATAAAGTGAGAATCTGTTATTTCATTTATCTAATTGAGGCACTCAAGTCAAAGATACAAAGTATTTTGGACCACACAAGATCATATAAGACAGCAACTTATTCCCAGAGGGTGTTGCAACCATGAATGGAGTTGACATATTTTTTTAAAAAATATCCCATAAGGTGATGGAGCAGGTAAACTAAATAATCACGGAAGGCAAAAGACCAAAGCTTAATGTGTCTATTTAGCAGCAATTTATTATGAATCTCATACCTATTGCCTTTTGTGCTTTTATTTGTTTGAGATGTGACTACAATCCTAAAATGGAAATTTGAAATATAAATTACAAATTGTCTGAAGAAAAGTAAAACAAATAGCAAAAGCTTCTTTTTGTTCATCATTTATTTGTTTTGCTATTGTTTGTTTTTAAATCAGAGCCAATTATCTTATACTGCTCTTTTTGCCCTAGAGGGGCATTGTCATTTGATTATGTTACAATGGACCATGTCTTCTCAAATTCTCATTTTCTTCATATGCCCAATGATAGGGTTGAATTAAGCCATTAATTATTCTCGACATATGTAACTTTCTGATTTTCTGAATGTTTAAAGAACTAAATTGAGAGTAGCACACTTACGCTTTTTGAAATAAAGCATTTTTCACATAGATATAGCTAATTTTTTGAAATTATGGCACTTTCTAGGCTAGTAGAAGGCATAGTGTCACCAAGACTCCTGGTGTTTGCAATTTAATAATTTTGTGATAATAAGCATGCCTTAAATCAAAAAGATTTAAAATGAAATAGAGAATATTAGATACTTTTCACTATACATGTTAATTCTAGTTTCAGAAACAATGACAGAGTATCAGCAGTCTCTTATGAATTTTTGAGTTGGACCTCTGACTTACCAGTGTATGATAAGGTATGTCTAATTAATATTATAAATGTATATAATGGAATGGGTATTTACCACAGCTATATCTTAATCATTATTCTTGTAAACAGAAACACGCACATAACTTAGGGTGTGTACTATTGTTAGATCATTGATTTCTAAATGAAGTTAAAATAATTCATTGCATTTTGTTCTCATAGTTCTTCAGGTTATGATATATAAATATCATGAAGAGTAGAAGACTTTCTGAATAATGATTTCTTCCTTAAAAGTTATGAAGATGCTTTTTATGGTGTTTATAAAGTACTTAACATAGTACCCAGAACAGAGAAAGTATCCAATATTTAGGTCAATATTTATTTTTACTATCTTATTACAAGTAAAACTTTAAATATTAGGCTGTCTGCAGGAAAAATCTTAAATTTTCTCAATTCTCATTCCAGCATTCTTGTATATTCATAGGGAAGAAACAAAACAAATGTTAATTACCAAATAAATATAATTGCAATTTAAATCCCATAGACTAAATTTGACTATAATGTTTTACAGGGGGAAATTAATGCTTATCCTCAACAAATAAAAATATTAGACATCCTCTGTTGGAGCAGACATATGTTTTAAAAAATTAATCAATAGAGTTTATTTTTTCAGAGCAGTTTTACATTTATAGAAATATTGAGCAGAAAGTGCAGAGTGTCCACATATCCCTTTCCCCATTACTCCTGCCAACAGTTTTCCCTATCATTAATAACTTGCATTGGTGTGGCACATTTGTTATAATTGATGAACAAATATTAATGCAATATTACTCGCTAAAGTTTATAGTATACATTAAGTTTCACTCTTTATGTTGTATAGTTTTCTGGGTTTTGACAAATGCATAACGTCATGTATCTACCATTACAGTAACATACAGAATATATCACTGCCTTAAATATTTTGATTTTTATTCAGTTCTTAGTGCCTTATTTTGTAAATAAGGTCTTCAGGTCTTCCTTACTGCTGGTTCAAGAGTTCAAGAAACACTTCTTTTTTATTTCTAAAACCTTCGAATGGGTACGAATTTTGTCTACTGAGGTTCAAGCTTAGTTAACTCAAGTTACATATCAGCAGCATATACCAATAATTTTTCACAGTATAATACTGAAAGGTTTATAGGTCCATAGATCAGTAAAAATGTGTGTGAAGGAGATATTCTGCATCTGAATATTAATAAAGCACTGATAATAAAAGTTATATTAAGTAATGAATTTCATTAATATAATTAATATTCATAAAATCGTGAAAAGTCATAATCATAAAAATATCTACTATTTATTAAGGAATTAATATTTTCAGTTACTCTAGTAGACGTTTTATGTATATTATCTCAGGCTCTCACAATCCTGGAGGATGTGTTTCCAAAATTTACAGATTAGGAAACTGATGCTCATAAAGGTTAAGCAATTCATCCAAAGTCACACAAAAAACTAAAATTCAAACTGAAAAAATGCCTGATTCCAGGAGGGCCTCTGACCTTTGCTTTACACTATGGAAAACAGTATTTGTATATAAAAAGAGAGGTGAAAAGGAAGAAAAGAGAGGTGGAAGAGGAGAAGGAAGAGAAGGAGAGGGAGAATAACAAACATTTAGAGGAAAAATCAAAAGAAGAAAACGACAAAAGAGAAAAAAGAGGAGGAGAAGGAAGGAGAGGAGGAGAAGGAAGCCCCGTAATGCACTGGGTTCTATGTATACTGTTTCAGGAAAACCTTTGGCTTTATTTGAAGTTATAAAAATGTGTCTCAATCTATTACATCATTTATGAGTATACAACTTGTTTGTATTGGCCGTAAAAATTATCTTCATGAGTACCAGCCTGAAATCTATTGAATTTCCTGCAACATACTATTAATAGGCTGCATCGACCAGAGCTCTTAGCAATTCCTCCAAAAACCTTTGCCTTTTAATTCTTATTTTACAGCAGAAGGAGGTAAGGGGGTGTGGGGGAGAGAAGATCTTTAAAGTATGAAATGGTATTTTCACATCTTTTAAAAATGTTATGGTAATTCCTTGCCTTTCCCTCCCTTACTGAGCCCCCTTGTGGTAAGTATCTGTAACTTGTCCCTTTGGGACAGCTTTTCAAAGGCCTGCAAGTTAATACACAGTACTTATTTCCTGCATGCATCATATTGCATTTAACATTTTGTGAAATATCATTTGTTTTAAGTAATAATTCACTGTTAAAAGAATGATTAACACAATTTTCTTTTAAAAGTGTATCTTTTAAATATATATTTGACATTTAAAAAATGTATATGATGCTTCTTTTATTGAAATGTGCATATGTACATCTATGTATATATATACACGCATATA
>RJWJ010026753.1:0-22751 GCA_004363605.1 Indri indri | reverse complement strand
GTTGCTAGTTATAAATCAGAGGTAGCAAAACAAAGTTAGACTAAGCAGTGGTTGAAACAGTTAAGGTATCTGGTTGTATCCAAATATTTACTGTCTGCAAAATTGCTCTAAATGGTGTATCATCTTTTCTAATTAATTAGCAACCACCAAATATTTACACATAGTTGTTTTAGTAAGGAGACCTCTTTTAATAGATTCTATTTCTGGAGTGCTTAGCATATGCCAGATATTATACAAGATGGTTTATTTTACTTCTCTTTTTTTAAAAAAGTACCCTCATAATACCCTGAAATTAAAAAATAAATAAATAAATAAATAAAAACTATTGGAATTTCAAAAAAAAAAAAACAGCTTTTAATTAGTACCAAAGCAGTATGTGTAAATTGTACTAAATCATAAAATACAGATAACCAAGCATTTAAAAATTAAGACATTCCTACCACCCAGGGGACCCCATTTCACAGAATGTTGGTGCATATCCTTCCAGATCTTTCTCTGTGTATGTGTTGTACATATGTGTAATAAATGAGATCATGGTGCTTTATAATATGCTTTTTCCAGTTCATAATCTGCATCTTTCTGTTACAGTACATTTTTGTATCATCCAATACTTAGACCATATGCAAACTTTTCCAAATGATCCAACCATGTTATTTAAAGATGGGTTTATCTTTCAGAGAGAGAGAGAAGGAGAGAGAGAGACAGAGAGAGAGAGAGAGAGAGAGAGAGAACAGGAAAAAAAGAAAAATAAACCTAATTCACCACCACTTGAAGCAGCTATTTTGAAAAGGGTAATTAAAGGGGAAGAATCAAGCAGTTATGCTGTCTTTCCATTAGGAACTGAATTTTAGGGTAACTGGAAAGCTCCAGCTAATGAAAGAAAATCTATTTTACCTATGTGCCCTTTGAGTCTTATTCAGACCTGAAGCTCTTGCATACGTTAGGAGCTCAACAAATGTGATTAGGAATGAATGCTGACCACTTGATAGCAAGTAGCCAGGAATAACTCATTTCCTGAATGATAGCCTTGAAAAACAGACCCAGGAGTCAGGACAAAGTCAGCCCGTCCATTTCCTATTGGCCTACAACTAAGAAACAAATCATGTTTTAAGTATTAGGTTTGCTCCATCTTCAGACTATAGCATTTGAGAGAGTCTATGAGTCAGAACTCTTGGCTGGAAGCAACAGAAACTACTTCTGATCAACTTACACCTGAATGGAACTTATCAGAAGGATTTTGGGCAGTTCACAGAATACCGGGGAACCCAGAAAGCCAACAGAGAGGCTGCCGCAGGAACAGTCTGCCCACAGGTCCCAGCTGCCTCCACCATAGCCTGTTCGTTCCCATGTCCAGCTTCCTCTATTCCACCCCAGTCACGTTGTGAAAGCTCCAATGGACCCTGGTCCTTTGTGTTATTCTCTTTAGATTACAAATCCTGGACTGGAATATCTGATTGGCCATGCTTAGGTCATGGGCCCATATTCAGTTGCCAGGAGGCATGGAAAAAGAAATATCTCCCTGATTTCCTTAGTGGGAAAGTTGGGGTACCACCCACCCTTCCTTTGATGGCCCCAGAGTGGGAAGGGCGTTTGGATGGACTCTGGGCGGCCCAAATGACAGCCACCCAGTCCAGAGTCCAGTACTCAGAAGTAGCATATACACGATTAATACAATGAACCCACATTTTCCTCTTCTATTCCTGGCCTTGGGTCATTGTCTCGATTGCATAGCTAGGAAGCCAAGCCTCAAAGAAGGTGAGCAAAGAGTTCCAGAGCTCTCAGCAATCAGTGGCAGAGGTGGGAATTAGAACCCAGGTTTCCAGAGCTTTTCCCATTGCACTGCAAAATGGGAATGGCTGCCGGCGGAAAAATCAAAGAGGGAGGAGGATTTGCCAGAGGTTCACTCTAGAGTTCTGTGCCAAGCCCAAGAGACAGGTAACCTGCGGTGAGTTGCTGCACCACTGTGGACTTGTTTCTCCATCTACAGCATAGGGGAATTATGCAGCTTCTGCTTCCTTCGCGGAGGGGAGGCTGGAAGCTCACAGGGAAGGAAGCACTTTGAAAGGAAGAGAGTTTTTATAGCCACTGCTCGCTGGTCACCACCAGCGTTGGCCACTTGGAACTGGCAGGGGTGTTATAATCTTGGAGTAGTTTCCTTTTTTTTTGGTATCGAGCTTTTTCTGAAGTATGCTCCTCCACGTTCTTAGAAAATGCAGAACGGGGGAAGTAAATGTTATAGGGAAACATATGGTATTTTCTCATCAGAGATAATTGATTAGGGCACCTTGGGAATGTGGCTACAGCACTGGACTAGGAGTTTTGTCTCTGCAAAGCAAGTTTTTAGAAACAAAGACATCTCATTTTACAATGGGAAGGGTTATGCCCTCTCAAAGAGGTAGAAAAATAATATTATTTTGTGGGAAAATGGTTTTTAGTCCCAGACATCCATGGAATGAAATAAAATTCTGCACTGTGAATGAGCCCCTGCTAAAGGCAGGGGGGGCTCCAGGTGGTTGGTTCTGTCTGTGGTGTCTATTGACGTTCCTAGGGATGCTGACACCTGCCAGGTCCTTGCAGCCTGGGGCCCTGGGAGGCAGCTTTGGGATCCAGAAGCATTTTAGGACTGAATTGCAAGTGATTTGGGGGACTCCTCTCACCCTCACTAGCAAGGAGCTGGGAGATCTGAGGTGAGGCATTTACCCATCTGGGGACTTGGTTTTCCCATCTGTAAAATGGAGATATTTATATGTATTCTTCCACTCAGGGAGGCCGTTGCAATTGGATGAGGTAGGGGTAAGAGCAGTTCTCAAGGTGTCAAGAGCAGTGGAAAGGGGAGCACCAATAAGCGATCAGCCAGGAAATTGCCCTTACCGTGCCTGGACTGAGACACTGTCGAGTTTGCAGCAGGATGGGGCAGAAGTTTCTTGGGGAATGAGGGCAAAATGTAAGGCAATGTTTGTTAACCGTCCCACGTAGACAGTCAAGTCTCGGTGAGCTTTCCTTGAAGTAATCCTGACCAGCCCTCCCCACACCCACCTAGCCCTCCCTGAGCTCTCTCCCCTAATACTTGGCAGGGAGCTGGGGCCCTCCGCCAGCCCCTTTGAGTCAGGAAGTCCTGCTTCTCCCGACTCAGCCATAAGCTCAGGGGGTTCAAATGCAAGCCCTTCTCCATCTCCTCCTCTCTCCCCCTCGGTACAGACCTCAGAGCTTGGCACATGGAGGGGTCCATCCCCTCTGTCAACTTGAAACTGGATTTCAAGATCAAGGTAAAAGGCAAAGGAAAGCAGTAAATGCACCTTCAGGGAATCTTTCACAACTTCTCATGAACCACTTTGAGCAAAAGACCTCACCTGTGAGGCGTACATGGTCAGAGAGATGCAGTTTGACAGAGAGAAGAGGGATTGGTCGTCTGACAGACCTGGGTTTGAGTCCCTGTGTGCCTGTGCAAGTTATTTGGAAGACCCTGCGCAAACTGCTTTCCTCCCCAAGCCTCAGTTTTCCTCATCAGTAAAGTGGGGATAAACATAGTACTGCCCCCATGGGCTTGTGGTGGAGCATGGTGCTTGGCATTCATATATGAGTGCTTTATAAAATGAGTGTGTGTATTTAACAGAAAGAGTTATTTAAAACTAAAACTGGCTTTAGCAACTTCTGCCTTTTAAGGGAAGGGGCAAATACCTGCACCAGTGGACACATAAATCTCTATATCAGTGGGGGAGGAACAACTGGAATTTGAGAGTCTTTGCCAGGTCATCTGAACTGCTCAAGATCCACAGTAGCTGGTTCTTTGCTTAGCTGACACATTGAGCATCTGTTATGTGAAAATATGTGCCTGGAGCCAAGTAGAAGGGGGGGAGCTATTTCTGTTGATAATGAAAAATGGATAAAATCTTGCAAGAAGGGATACATGATGGTGGGAGGTTTTCACCTGCAGAGAAAAGCACAGAGAGAACTTCCTGGTGGCAGGGTGACCCAAAGACTTTGGAGAACAAGAATGTGCGATATTCATTTTTAAGTTGTTTGCGTTGGTGTGACATAAATCTCCCCCGTCCAAACCTTCAGCAAACTCTGCTCTGGACATAAACGCTTTGTGTGAGTAAATTAGGGGAAATCAAGAAAAAGAGGCTGGATTTGAAGTCAGAATGAAGCAGGGAGCAGAGGGGAGAAAATAGTCATTGCAGGTGACATACAAGTGAGGCCAAGACTTGCTGGTGGTGATCCTGCAAGTGACCCCAGGAACTTGCAGAGTGCTTACAGCAGGGCATTGGAGTATCCTCAGGAGGAGAGATGGAGACTCAAGCCAGTTTTACTTAAATCCCAAAGACATGGTGACCCCAGTCAATATCTGGTTTCATGCACATGGTTGAGAAACCACATCATGGAAAAAACTGATGAAGGAGCAGTATTGATGATTGCAGCTGGGAGGAGGAAATGTTGAATATTTTAAAATATTAAAAATATCTAGCTGTGTGGGAGAGCTTAGTAATCATCAGGGCTATTTGTAAATGTTCCGTGTCTTTCTCCTTCTAAGCACAGGACAAAGTTGCACTTCCTTACCTGTGTGGAGTTAAATGTGGTCATGGACAGCTTTGGCCCATGGAAGTGAGTGGAGGCATATTCCTTCTAGGCAGGAGCTGAAAGAGTCAGTGTGTGCCTTGAGCCCCCCTTTTTTCCCTCTGCCTTGGTAATTGGCAATAGTTTAGAGAGTGACTGCTCTGTCACCCTGAGTCCTCGGTGAGGACAACACCAATATAAACCTTAAATAAGCATTTTTTGGGGGATTGTTTTTAAAGCAACTAAAATTTGGGGAGAGAGGGTTGTTACTGTCCTATAACCTCAGCTCATCCTAAATGATATAGGAATTTGTGCAAAAATTTGTGCCTTCCTTATTAATAAGGAAACTGAGACTTAGGAGCAGTGACCAGCTTTGGCTCACCCAGAGACTTTGCAGAAATCTGCAACTAGGACCCAGCTCTCCTGCTCCCCAGCAGGCAGCCCCCTCAACCTTGAATGTTATACCTGCTTGGAGTATGGTTGGGGGGTGCCCAGGCTTCCACATGCAGGCCCCAATAAGAACAAGCTGCAGACAGACAGCCCAGAACCGCTTACAGGAAAATTCCTCAGATTCTCCCTTGCCTTGCTTGCCTCCTGCCTGGAGGGGGCTGCAAGGACTGGTGCCTTCTCACCTGGCTTCTCAGCTCCAGTCCTCTGGGCCTGAGCATGCACGCTGCTCCTCTGATGACAGTATTTGTCAATCCTATTTGACACCATTTTGCCTTCGCCCTTTGTGTTTCTGGTTGATCTGGGTTAATGGCCCATCATAGAAGCCAGAGCCACAATAATGCTACATAATGAAAATCATAAAACCTCAGTGGTTTTCCATGATAAGTGCCTATTAAACATCTCTCTCATCATCCTCCTGGGAGCAGTGGCCCAGGCTGGGAATCTCATTCTCCTGATGATGGCAAAGCCACCAAAGAACAATGGAAACATGCAAGGCCTCTGGAGGCCTAGGCTAAGGTGGGTCACTTGTCACTTATTCTGCATTCTACTGGCCAAGAAAAGTCATGTGGCCAAATACAAATTAAAGAGGTGGGAAAACACATTCTTCCAAGTCACATGGTGAATGATGTGGATATAGGGAGGGGTAAGAATTGGGGCAATTGATAGAATCTACCACATCCCCCCTCTCCATCTGATCCCTGAGTTCCGTGGCCAGTCTGCGGACCTCCCCCATGGGAACCTTGTCTCCTCAACCTCAATCCTAGTTGTCTCCTGCTGTGCAGGCTTGCTGGGAGGACTCTCAGAGCCCTAGGTGGTATTACCCAGTGCATTGAAACAGCCAAAGGCAAGCCAAGTAATTATGCTGAATGATAAAGGCTTTGTAAAAGATTTATTGGCACCTGCAGGAACAGCCTTTAAATCACCAAGACCTGTAATTGCGTTGGCCTGCCAAGTAAGTGCATCTATTTCAGCATCTGTGAGTCAAAGTTCACCCTTTGCTGCTTCTTGCTGGTAGAGTATCCATGGCCTCATTTACTGACTACCTAACAGGGGCCATACACTATGCCCAATGTTGCCTAAATCAATTTAGCTTCACTTCCAATAAAACTTATTTTGTGCCTTGATCTCCATTTGCCTGACTCCTGCAGTACTTCCCCCTCGATCACAATACTGATGTGTAAAGGTAAGATTAGTGAGCATATGTGTATGCATGGCCACCCACCATCTTTCTGTGGACATGGGTGCTGCTCCTCCCATCAGGCAGTAGAAGCTATGCCCTCTCCTCTTGAAATCTGGACTACTCTTGTGACTTGCTTTGACTAGAGGTGACATTTGGCATAAGTGAAAATTTGGGATTTCTGAGCCCAGCCCTGAAGGTGCTTTGTAACTTCAGATTTTGTTCAGGGGAAAACTCACCATGTGTGACGTGCACACTGTCCTGCTATCCTGCTGGGAAGTGAGGTCAGGTGGAGAGCGGTATTGGTGGATGAGACACCTCATGAAAACAGAGGCCACATGGAGGAGAATGAAGGCCCCAGATACATGAGGGAGCCCGAGAGAAGAGAGAAGCCCAGCTGCCCCAGCCAAGCCCCAGCTGCTGAAGCAGAACTGTGAACAGGAAGCTTGTCTTTGGAAAGCTGTGCCCTGGGAAGCCCCTGCCTCTGTGGTCCACTGCCAAGCATCTGGGGTGAGCCCAAGAATGCTGTCAGTCAGCAGGACTAGCAATCAGGCCAAAGAGCTGGAATCTGAATGGGGACGATGGGAGCAATCTGGAACCTTTTGGCACATCTACATCTGGCTGCCACCACATGTGACCAGGACCTTCAGAGAGCAATAGCCATTGTTAACTCCTGTCATTTAATTGCATGCCTAGTTTCCTCTGGCCAACTTTAAAATTAGAACCATATAGGGATTCTGGGAGACAAAGCTGCCTATTTAACAAAGTTGACCCAACATAAACTACCACATGGATATAAAGTCAATTGTTCAAGCAAGTCTTGTCTACTTTCTCCCCACTGAATATGTAAGTTCATTCACATGGTCAACATTTTTCAATTATTGCTCTGCCTGGCTCCCCTGGCACATCTCATCTCTACTGTATCTTCCCTTGAGTCCCAATTCCCAACATTTTCCAGGGATATTCCTCAAGGGCACAACCCCTGAGCTCACCTAGGGATACTCCATGTACTCCACGTATTCTTGCCAGAGCCTTCCCAAATCTGTCCACATGGTCTCTAAGCACTTGGGAAGGGGCTGCTTCCCCACTTACTTGAGTAAAGACTCTACCTGCTACTTTAAAAAGCTGAGGCTCCTTTCTGGACACTAGGGCCCCTCTGGGAAAATTATACCACTCAACTCCCTGAAACTGTCTCATTTCTTCTGTTAGATTTTTTTTGGTCTTAATGTTTCTGATGTAGGAAGAAAAAAAAAAAAAGAGTTCCTTTTTCTAGAGGCCCAAATGGGCCAAGAGCAGGTGCCACAACTGAAGTAGTGGCCAAGATATAGGCTGCTCCTGTGTCTGCTGCAGTCTAAGGGGGTGCGAGGCCCAGTCTTAGGCTGAGCCCGAAGCTTCAGTCTATTTGACCCCAAAAGCTTATCCTTGCACCCATTTCTCAAGTTTCCAGGCCTTAGAATCAGTATGTTGGGAGTTTAAGGTATTAATAAATCACACCTTTCCCCACCACATGTCTTTCCGAGTTAGAAACCAATTGAGAGACAACCACAGGATTCAGAAAAAGAGAAATTAAAATATCAGCTTAATTACTACAGTTATGCTTGAGGATGAAGATTTGACCAATTGGGCTTCCTAATACTTCATCCCCATGATAGGCAGGGTTGTAGGGCTCCCACTGCTTGGGACAGAGCTGACTCTTGTGAGCAGAAAGCATGGAGGAAAGGAATCCAAGAGAATCATCTCCTGGGTAGGGTGCCCAAGGGAGAATAACAGATGTGAGTCCTCACATGCTCCATTCATGCTCACAAACCTATCTACTCTATAAGCCATTATTCCTCCTGGGGATGGAAGGCAGAGAGAAAAGAAACATTCTTCAAGTATATGTACCTCCTAGAGAGAAGAGTAAAAATTACCTTCCTATATGGGAGCTTGAGGAATGGAGAAAGAAATGATTCCATCTGTCCCCAACTCCTATGTGGGAAAACCAGTCTTTTTTTTAGTGCCCCTGCACTGTTGGTGGAAGCATAAATGGGTAGAGTCATAAGGGAAGGCGTCTGGTAGTTATGACTGAGACTGAGCACACTATGACCCAGCAATCTCACTCTTGAGGCCATATTGCAAGTAAATTGTCTCGTGGTCCACAAGGGTACATACACAGACATGTCCATCACAGCAGCTGGGGCCAACCTCAAGTCCATTGCTAGGAGAATGAAAAGGCAAAGTGCAGCAGATATTCACTACTGAAAACTACACAGCTCTCTGAGCAATGGGCCAGGGCATCTATAATCATGAGAGCTTTTCAAAAAGTGTTGAGTAAAAGAAGAGAAATAGAATGAGGCCTCCCCAGAAAAATTAACCTATAAAAATGACACAAACAAATGGAAAAACATCCCCTTCTCATGGATGGGTAGAATCAACATGATTAAAATGTCCATACTGCCCATAGTGATTTACAGATTCAACATAATCCCCATCAAAATACCAGTGTCATATTTCACAGATCTAGAAAAAATAATCCTAAGCTTCATTTGGAACCAAAAAAGAGCCCAACTAGCCCAAGCAATCTTAAGTGAAAAGAACACATCTGGAGGCATCACATTACCTGACTTCAAATTATACTACAAGGCTATAGTAACCAAAACAGCATGGTACTGGTATAAAAGTAGACACACAGACCAATGGAACAGAATAGAGAACCCAGAAATAAAGCCATCTACCTACAACCAACTGATTTTTGACAAAGCAGACAATAACATACACTGGGGAAAGAAAGCTCTGTTTGATAAATGGTTCTGGGAAAATTGGATAGCCACATGCAGAAGATTGGAATAGGATCCCTAGCTCTCACCACACACAAAAAATTAATTCAAGAGGGATTAAAGACTTAAATGTAAAGCATGAAACCATAAAAATTCTAGAAGAAAATGTAAGAAAAACTCTTTTAGACATTGGTGTAGGCAAAGAATTTATGACTAAGAGCCCAAAGGCAACAGCAAAAATAAATAAATGGGACTTAATTAAATTAAAAAGCTACTGCCCAGCAAAGGAACTAATCCACAGAATGAACAGATAACCTACAGAATGGGAGAAAATATTCACAAACTATACATCTGACAAAGGACTGACATTCAGAATCTACAAAGAATTAAAAAGAAATCAGCAAGAATAAAAACAAACAATCTAGTCAAAAACTGGGCAAAAAACATGAACAGAAGTTTTTTGAGGGAAGATAGACAAATGGCCAACAAACATATGAAAAAATGCTCAAAATCACTAATCATCAGGGAAATGCAAATTAAAACTACAATGAGATACAACCTTATCCCTATCAGAATGGCTAATATTAAAAAGTCCACAAACAATAGAGGCTGGTGTGGATGCAGAGAGAAAGGAACACTTTATACACTGTTGGTGGGACTGCAGATTAGTACAACCTCTATGGAAAAGAGTATGGAGATTCCTCAAAGAACTAAATATAGTCCTACCATTGAATCTAACAATCCCACTACTGGGTAACTACCCAAAGGAAATGAAGTCATTTTATCAAAAAGACACCTGCACTAGAATGTTTATCACAGCACAGTTCACAATCTCAAAGACATGGAATCAATGTGGATAAAGAAAATGTGGTGTATATGTATATATATACACCATAGAATACTACTCAGCCGTAGAAAGGAATGAAATAATGTCATTTGTAGCAACATAGAGGAAACTGGAGGCCATTATACTAAAGGAAGTATCTCAGGAATGGAAAACCAAACACCATATGTTTTCACTAGTAAGTGGAAGCTAAGTGATGGATACACAGGGGAACAAAGTGCTATAAAGGACATGATAAACCAAGAAGGGGGCAGGAGGATGGGTGTGGGATAAAAACTGACCTATTGGGTACAATGAATGCTATTCTGGTGATGGGCACACCAAAAGCCCCGACTTAAGTATTATGCAAGATATCCATGTAATAAAAACACTTGTACCCCCTTAATTTGTGTTTTGAAACAAACAAACAAAAGAATGAGGCCAATTGCACAATGCCATTTATGTAAACTAAAAGCACAAATACACAAAGACTTACATTTCTTTTTTACAAAAAGGCATACATGCATACTCAAGGACATGAATCAGAAACATTAGCCTGGGATCCTGTGGGAATCAGAGACCAAAAGGAGACAGTAAGAGATGGGCGTGGCACAAATGGCAATGAAAGGCACCATGAACCAAGGGCTTGGATCAACTTGACCCTGGCTCCTGAGTTTAAAAATACCCTTTCCCTAACCCCATTTTCCCCTTCAGCTCTGGCCCTTCCTCCTCCTCCCCTTCACACCCTGGATGGCTTCACTCTGTGGCTCCCTCTCTTTCTCACTCATATGCCTCTTCAGGCTGGGTTCCATGCCCATTGTCCCCCAAACTGCTTTTCTGGAAGTCACCAATGACTTCCACATGGCCAGATTCATTGGGCGTTTTCTATTCATATTTCTTTTATTTTTAAAATTAAGGTTAAATTAACTCACTCTTTTAAGTGCATAGTTCTGTTTTGACAAACACATGGAGTCATGTAACCACCACCACCATAATCATCAAAATATTTAATATAACATGGTTCCACCTTGCCCCTAAAATTTTTTCATGGTACCCTTTGTAGTCATTCCCTCTCCCCACCCCCACCCCTGGCAACAGCTAATCTGCTTTCTGTATCTGCAGTTTTGTCTTTCAGAGAATGTCATGTAAATGGAATCACTCAGCATGCAGTGCATAATTTTCATCCAGGTTGTTGTATCAATAGCCTGTTCCTTTTTATTAATATCGCTGAGCAGTATTCTATTGTATGATGGACCATAGTTTGTTTATCCACTCACCTGCTGAAGGACTCTGGGTTGTTTCCAGGTCTGCGTGATTACAAATAAAGCTGCTGTAAACATCTGCATACAGGTGAACACAGGTTTCCATTTCTCTGGGTAGAGACCATGGAATGGGATTGCTGAGTCATAAGGTAGGTAGGTGTGTGTTTATCTTACAAGAAACTGTAATGGATATTTTTGAGTCCTCATTTTACTGGACTTCTCAGCATCATGCACCACGATTGATCCCCCCTTTCTATGAGGTTATTTCTTTTTAGTTTCATTATTGGTCCCCCTGCCTTCCTGCTCCTTCCTCCCCCAGCCAGGTTGGGATGCTTCCTGGGCTTCATCTGGGGTCTCTGTCTTCCCTTCGCCAGGGTGACTGCAGCTATTTCCCAGCCAGGCTGTAGCTGCTGTCTCTGGGCAGTGGCTCCCACATTTATAACTCTGCCCTGACCTCTTCTAAACCGCAGGCTCCTAAGTCCTTTTCTGCATGTGCCCTCATCACAGAGCTTCTTCCATCCTTACCTCTTGGCCCCAGCTCACCCACTTCTCCTCTGGTTTTCTTACCAAAGTGAAGACAACTCTACCCACCCAGGAGCTTAAGACAAACACCTGGGAGTTATTCTTTATATTCTCCTTGTATTTGTTTTCTATTGCTGCCTAACAAATGACCACAAACTTAGTGGCTTCAGACAATACCCATTTATTTTCTTACAGCATCCCTGGGTCATAAGTTGGGTACAGCACGGCCCAGCTGGTTCCTCTGCTCCAGGTCTCAGGGGACCAAAATCAAGGCATCAGCAGGGCTGTGCTCCTTACTGGAGGTTCTGGGAAGAATCTGCTTCCAAGCACATTCAGGTTGATGGTAGAATACAGTTCCTTGCAATTGTAGGACTGAAGTCCCCTTTCCTTGCCAGCTGTCAGCCGGGGCACCCTGAGCCCCTTAGAGGCCTCTCTCTGGTTTTTGCATGTGGCTTCCTATATCTTAAGAAGCAGTGGCAGCACGTGGAACCCTTCTCATGCCTGGAATCTCTCATCTTCCCCTGGTGTTGCATCTCTCTGACACTAGCAAGAGAAAGTTCTCTGCCTTTAAGGGTCCAGTCAATTAAAACGAACCCACGGGATTATCTGAGCTAAATCCAGGATAATCTCCCTATTTTGAGATCACCAGTAACACTGTTGTGGGTTTAATTGTGTCTCTCAAAAAGGTATGTTGAAGTTATAGCTCCTGGTACCTGTGAATGTGACCTTATTTGGAAATTGGGTCTTTGCAGTCATAATTGAGGTCAGATGAGGAATAGAGTGGGCACTTAATCCAATACGACTGCTGTCCTAGTGAGAAGAGACACAGAGACAGAAGTGCGCAGAGAGGAGAATGTCATATGAAGGCAGATGCACAGAGGGAAGGTGGCCATGCAATGACAGGTGCAGAAGTGAGAGTCAAACATCTGCAAGCCAAGGAGTGCCAAGGATTCCCAATAACAACCAGAAACTAGGAGAAAGAGCATGGCCGCGCCCAAATTGTCATTTCAGATTTCCAGTCTCCAGATCTGTATGAGAAAAAATTCCTGTTCTTTTAGGCCACTTAGTTTGGGGCGCTTTGTTATGGCAGCCCCAAGAAACTAATACAAACCCCAATTACATCTACAAAGTCCCTTTTGCCATGTAAGGTAACATGATCATAGGCACGGTATCTCATCATAGTCACAGTCCCTGGGATTAGGGTGTGGAATCTTCTTGGGGCCATCATCCCGCCTACCTCCTCTCCCCCCCTCCCCCCACAGCTAATCCATCCCCAAGTCAATTCTTCATAGGAAAAGTTCTCAAATCTACCCATTCATCTCTAGTTCCACTGTAGCCAAGACACTTTCATTTCTTACCTGGATTATCAATACTACAATAGTTCCCTAACTTATCTCCTTGTTTTCTTCTTCCCTACCTTATAAAATTTATTCTTACAAAACAATACTCAAATCATTTTAGAACATAAATTGGATCACATCACTTGTATCAGCATAGAATTTATTCAGGAACAAGTAAAAGAAAATCAACTTTTGATGACTTGAAAAACAGAGAGAGAGAGAGAAAGAGAGGGAACTTATTTTTCTCACATGAAGAGGATTCCCAGCAAGGCAGTCTAGAGCTAATGCAGAAGCTGAACAATATTATTAAGAACCAGTCACTTTCTACATTTCTGCTTTGCCATTCTTATATTTACCTTTTGTCTTCATGGTCACAATATGACTGCTGTGCCTCCAGGCATCACATTTGTGTTCAGGATGGAAGTTAGGGAAGGGCAAAGGATCAAACCTGCCAGCATTTACTTCCCTTTTAATTAGGTAATCCAAAGATTTATCAAAAACTTTTCTTATCGAACATAAGCTTATCTCATTGGCCAGAACTGTGTCAAATGTTTATCCCTAATTGCAAGGGAGCCTTGGAATTTGACTATTTCATTAGAGAAAGTCATGGGAAAATGACGTTGAGAATGGGTATTCCATGTGCCTACCTACATCATCTTCCTCACTCTCTTGTATAGAAGCTCTTGGTTTGGCATTTTAATGCAGTAAAAATAAAATTCAAATTTCTTTACTGCCTCTCTAACATTATAATGCATGATTCCTCTCCTTTCTCTGGCTGTTTCAGCCACAGTGGTCTTTTTCGTAGTTCTTTCTTAACTTGTGGTCTTTTCTCAGGCCCTTCCTTTTGCCTGCGATGTAGATTGTATTCTGGTTTCCGATTCTTCGCTCTGTCCCTGTAATGAAGTGTCCACTCACGCCCTTTGCAGAGCCTCTCTGTGGAGGAGGTAAGACATGTTTTTTGACTCCAGGATCTTGAGCTTTGACTGATGCATATTAATCATGTTAATAGACTTGATACCAGCAGAGGCTTTACATGTGCCTGTGAAGTTTCTCTTGGTTTTTTCCACTTCTGTCATCCACCATGAGAGAGCATGTCCCTGTAGCTGTTTGGCTCCGAATGAGACACTTGGAGCAGACCCAAAACCATCCTGCAGCCTGGTGCTGAGCCCAGCTGAGCCCAGCCAAGATCATCCAGACCCCAGCCAAATCAAAGACAATGAGTGAGAAAAGTAAGTGGTGTTAAAAGCCACTGAGATTTTGCTTATGTTTGTTATGCGGTGATACAGCTTGGATATTTGTCTGCTCCAAATCTCATGTTGAAATTTGATCCCTAATGTTGGAGGTGGGGCCTAATGGGAGGTGTTTGAGTCATGGGGGTGGATCTCTCCCCAAATGGCTTGGTGCTGCCTTCACAGTAATGAGTGAGTTCTTCCTGTATGAGTTCCCACGAGAACTGATTTTTCTTTTTTTTAAGACAGAGTCTCACTCTGTTGCCCGGGCTAGAGTGCCGTGGCATCAGCCTAGCTCACAGCAACCTCAAACTCCTGGGCTCAAGCGATCCTCCTGCCTCAGCCTCCCGAGTAGCTGGAACTACAGGAGTGTCCCACGATGCCCGGCTAACTTTTTTCTATTTTTAGTAGAGATGGGGTCTCGCTGTTGCTGAGGCTGGTCTCAAACTCCTGGCCTCAAGTGATCCTCCCACCTCGGCCTCCCAGAGTGCTAGGAGTACAGGTGTGAGCCACTGTGCCCAGCCAAGAACTGATTGTTAAAAAGAATCTGGCACCTCCCTCCTCTCTCTCTTGCTTCCTTCCTCTCACCACATGGCACCTGCCCCCCTCTGCCTTCTGCCATGAGTGGAAGCTTCCTGAGTCCCTCACCAGAAGCAGATGCTGGCACCATGCTTCTTGTACAGCCCACAGAACTGCAAGCCAAATAAACCTCTTTTCTTTATAAATTACCCAGCCTCGTGTATTCCTTTATAGCTACATAAATGGACTAAGATCTGCAGCGTTGATGCAGCAAAATCTAACACTGTTTGAATTATTCTTTATTTTATTAACTCTCTTTATTTTATTAACTTTTATTTATCCTTTGGGTCTCAAATGAAATGCCAGTTCCTCAGAGAGTCTTTTCCTGGATCCCCCATCTTAGTTATGCTTTTCCTCTGTACTAAGCTTTCTCATAGGATACTGTTCTTTCCCTTTATTATACCCAGTAAAATTTGTAATTGTAGCTTTATTTTTATGTTCATTTGTTAAAAATACACCTCCTACTGTAAACTGTTAACTCCTATCTGTTAATTACTGTGCATACCAATACCAAACACAAGGCCTACACATAGTAAGTGTTCAGTAAATGTGAGTTGTTGTTTATCGATGAAGTGTAACTCCAATGAAAGGGATAGTATTTAGCTATTAAAAATTTTATTTTTGAAGAATTTCAATGATATGTAACCTGTGGTTATATAATTATGATCCACTCTGTGTTAACAAATGTGAATGTGTGCATACAAAAATACTCAAAGGAAATATACCAAAGTGTTAATAATGTCTATCTCTGAATTATAGGAGGCATTATACTTTGTCTTTTTCATTTTTTATAATTTAATGTATTTTACATATTTCTTCTATCATATTGGCAATATATTATTTTTGTAATCAGAAAACAGCAAAAGTTATTAAAGAGAGAGAGATTAGGAGTTAATTGTGCTTTTCTTAGGGATGTATAAGAAGACTCTAAGGAACATCAGAAATCAGAACAAAGCCTGGGAAGGGAGCCAGAATATTCTGAGTTGGAAATAGCTCCTCCTGGGCTTCTCTGTTCTCAGGGCTCCCCAGGGTCCCTTCCCTGCCTGCTGGGAGGGTGTGTGACATACAAGGGAGATTAGAGTCAAGAGGAAGGAGTGATTCCTCAGGGCTGGGTTGACTGGGAGGATGAGCAGCTGAGTGAGACCAGATAGTTAGGTGGGAAATTCACACCGACACCACCTTGCAGGTTGGCCCAGGTGGACGGTCCCAGCAAAGACAAGAGAGGGACTGCCCATGGCTATTTGCCTCCCCAGAGACTATGATCTTGAACCAAATGATCACCTTGATTGGCTATTTGGATTCCACAGGCCAGAGGTTTCCATTCTGGGTTCCTTGGATCCCAGGGTTCCACAGGATGTCTCTCGGGGGACAAGGAAGGGCAAGTGGGAAGGTGGAAGGGCCTCCCACGCCCTGACTTCAACCCAAGCAGGTCCTCCATTGTCCGTAAGAGCCCACTAGAAGCAAAGGGACAGAGAATTCTATTGCTAAAAAAAGGGGGAGGGGAGGGTGTTGCTTAAAATCAGTGAAAATGATGTGCAGCCACTGTAGACTTTTGAGTTGGGGAATGACCTGTTCAACATGAAGCTGCCATGTTTACAATGCCCATGGGACCAGGTTGCAAGGCCAGGAGCTGTGAAGAGAGACTGGGAGACAGGAGACTGTTTTGGCAATAGGTGAATAATGTAATGATAACAATAATAATAACAATAATATTTACTGAGCCAGGCACTGATCTAAGTACTTTACCAATATTACTCATTCTTCCCCCATGACCACCCTATGAAGTAAGTACCGTTATTATCTTCACTTTGTGGCTGAGGAAACTGAGGCACAGAGATGGTAAATAACTCACAGAAAATCACACAGCCAGAAAGAAGAGAAGCCAGGATGTGAGCCCAGGCAGGCTGAGCCTTGCCCAGGGGGAAGTGGAAGGAAAAAGATCCAGCCAGCTGAATAAGTTGGCCTGACCTTCCTTCGTTATGCCCACTGTTGCTCCATCTCTTGATCTTTTATCCGTGTGTGATAGGTTCAGGATATTAGTCACACAAAGAAGCTCCCAGGGCATAAGGAGAAATGGGGTGGGTGTGAGGCGAGCACAGAGATCAAAAGTTATGCTGAGATGTCGAGTCCGATACCCTGGGAGGCACCGACATTGAGGGACTCGGGTAAATCAGGAGGAGATGCTGAGTGCAGTTTGTCCCATTTGGGGTGGCGATGGTACCCAAGGCATGCACAGGTGGAATCGATGACTGCAATAGCATCAACCACTAATTTGGATTCTGCATCAGAATACCCTGGAGGGCATGTTAAACCAAAGGTCCCTAAGCGTCATCCCCAGAGGGTTGGACTCAGTAGAACTTTCCTTTCTAACAAGCTCCCAGGTGGAGGTGGTGCTGCTGGTCTATGAACCACACTCAGAGGAGCACCGTTTTGCGTCTCCCAGCCTGCACTGCACTTCCTCATACACGACATCATGAATTCTTCTCAAACACACTCCGTATTATATTTTTGTGACATTAGTGTTCTGAGAAATACACATGAAAACTCATTTCCTCTTGTTTCTATCTGATACCCTTTGTTTTAGTCATCAAAACCCTTGGATAGCTGTTGCACATCTGTGTCTTGGCATAAATTGCTCCCAGTCTGCCATGCCCTCCCCACCCTGCTTCCAAATTTAGCTGGTTTCTTTTCTTCCTTAAAAATTTACCTTCCCAGGAAGCCTCCTAGTCTTATTTGGTTGCCCCTACCATTTACTCCCATGGTACTTTCTACTCACCTCTGCCATGCACTCAGCACGTGGCACTATATTTTTACTTACTTGTCATTCTCCTCCACTCACATCACAGGCTTTGTATCTTCCAGAGCCTAGAATAGTGCCTGGGATATGGTAAATGCTCAATAAATATGTGATGAATTAAATGAATGAATAAAATAATTTCTCCTTCATCAGAACTATCATCACCTGTATCTCTCTGTACATTCTTTTTCATAAATCTATTTTTATTTTTCAGAGATGAGGTCTTGCTATGTTGCCCAGGCTGGTCTCGAACTCCTGGCTTCAAGTGATCCTCCTGCCTCAGCCTCCTAAGTAGCTGTGATTACAGACAGGAGCCACCACACCAGCTTCGTGGCGCATTCTTAATAGCACACTCCAATCTCTAGAACAGGCATGGAAAGTATGCTTCATCTTAGATTCTGGCTCCTATTAGTTACTGTGCAGAAGATTTTGAGGCCATATCTGGGCTCAGCAGAAAAGAACAAACGATTGATTAATATTTGGGCAAAAGGGCGGAAAGTGGGGGTCATGGTGCCATACACATGTCACTCCCACTCAAGAACTGTTTCTCCTCTCCTCCTTTCCATGGTAATGATGAGGAGTTTGGGTAAATGTCAAGGCTTAAGGTACACCTGGGCCTGGTGCATTTTTCAGGAGTTTTTAGAAGGCAACATTGTGGGGTTGGGGTACGAGGAGGGCTCTCTGGAGGGGGTAGCCTCAGCAAAGGGAGTTCTCAGCCTCTGGGCCAGCTGCTCAGATAGACAAAACTGATTCTCCTAGGATGGAAATCAGGTTGCCTGAGGGAACTTAGGGTGCATGGCCCCAATGCAAAGTGACCAGTACAGAATACAAGTTTCTTTCCTGTTGCTTGAATTTCCCAGGGTGGAGAGCCTCAGATCGTGTAGCCTGGCCCTAGGGAGAGTTAACAGATCTTGGCACATTTTTGGACAAGGGGAAGTTTCCAAATAAAGACCTGCATGTCCTGACTGGTTGTCAAGTGGAATTAGTAGCGACTTTGAGTTCAGCCTGTTTTTTGCTAAACTAACCACATATAGGGAATGTTCTGGCACCAGAGGGAATTCCAAGGGGCCAGGGCAGGGCAAAAGGGCAGAGTGGTGGTCAGTACAGATGCTCCTTGACTTACAATGGGGCCATGTCCTGACAAACACGTCATAAATTGAAAATATCCTAGGTCGAAAATGCATTTAACATACCTACTAACCATCATAGCTTAGCCTAGCCTACCTTAAACATGCTCAGAATGCTTACGTTGGCCTATTGCTGGACAAAGTCATTTGTCAACACAGTATACCACACAGTATCAGTGTTGCCCTTGTGATTTTGTGGCCAACTGGGAGCTGAAGCTGGAGAGAGAGAGTATCATATCCCATATTACTACCGTGGGAAAAGATTGAAATTCGAAGTACAGTTTCCACTGAATGAGTATTGCTTTAGCACCATCGTAAAGCTGCAAAATCATAAGTTGAACCGTCACAAGTTGGGAGCTGTCTGTACAAGCAAGGCTGCTGGGTTGAGCAGATGGGGACTCCCAGGAGCTCAACTTCTTCTGAGGGGATTTCTAACTGAGTGAGTTTGCTTTTTATTTCTGTTAGGCCTCAATTAAAATTATAAGTGGGTCAGTTACTCCTGCTAGATAAAAGATTTTCTACCTCTTGCCTGACTGGGGTCTTAACTGCACTCTCTTAAAAATTCAATGGTGGGGACATTCAAGGCCCCAGAACAAATTTCAGAAAGGGACCCTTTTTCCAGCTTCTAGACAGTGTGAAATGGGAAATGTCCCCTTAGGATCAGGCTGGAGGTCTGTCCAACATAGATATCCCTCAACAGATGCCCCACCCAACCCCCAAGCATGGCTATGATGGGTCCTTTGGCAGGAGTTTTCCCCATTTTTCTAGATTAGTTTCTAGCTAGTATGTATCCCAACATGTATCCCAACATCTAGGGCCTCTTTGACAGATCTCTGTTGCATGTCTCCACATAAATGTTTGATGTTAGAGGACATGAGCCAGTAGGACAATGCCATCCAAATCTGCACCGCTGAAGTAAAGGTCAATGTGGGCCTTTGGGGTGGCACTGGGTGGAGGCAATATTGTGAGCTGTTCCTAGAGGAAGTATTAGCAAAGAATATTTCATGAATATTAACAGGTGTTCAGCCTATGGCATTTATCACAGAGGACAGCCATTTGTCACTCGTGGATGTCGAGGCTTCTAAAAGAGAATGGTACAGATAATAGCATTCTAGTAGATTAGTTCTAGGTCAAATAAGTTTTGGAAATTCCACATGCTATGCCCCCTTTTGGGAGTCACAGGCCTATGAAAGGCCCTAAGATTTCCCATAGTAAGGGACACATATCTTCATTTGGCAATTTGGCCTGCCTTGTTTTTGTCCTAATGACTTCAGTAGACTGAAAGTGCCTTGAGGGCAAGAATTATGAGTTTGAACCAATGCTCATTAGCACCCAGCCCACACTCAGAAATCCTGAGACCTTAAACTCCTGCTGAACACAACCCCCTTGGAGTGTCTAAGACATCCTCCCCTCCCAAACAGGTGCTGTTGTAGGTGGAGTCCTAAGACATAACCCCTTGTTCTATCATGCCCTGGCTGCCTCTGGCGGACAGCAGAATGAGCAGCCAGGCCCTGCTTTTGAGACCTGGGAAATTAGAAAGAAAAGCTATTTCAAAAAAGAAGCCAGTCAGGATGCCTGAGGAAGATGAATTACCATGGTGACAAGATAAGACTTTGTCCCTTTGAAAACTAATGGCTTTTTTTTTTTCCTATAGGAAAACCATTCAGTGGGTAGAGAAAGCAGTTCTAACTGTGGCTTTTGTCAGTGACAGTCCCTTATCCCCACAGGTGTTGGTGTATGTGTCAGATAATGCTGAGTGGTTTCTTGGACAAGGTGCCACACCGAGCCCAGTAAACAGGGATGGGAGTTGGGATTCCCAGAACCACTGCTATCCCAACATAACGTGTGGCTTTAGGCAAGTAGCATGATTTCCTCTGGGTCCAGTTCACTGTTTACTAAATGCGTGGCTGAAAATTTGGGGCAGTTTTGGCAAGCTCCAAACGCTACATCATTCAGTTATAATCCAAGCAGAGTTTCTTTGGTTTGTTTTCTCCCCCCAGAAATTGTCAAGCCGATTCTGAAATGTGTATGGAAATACAAAGGGCCTAGAATATCCAAGGCAGTCTTGAAAGAGAAGAACAAAGTGGAGAACTTGCATTATGTGACTTCAAGACTATTAAAGCTGCAATAATCAGACCCCATGGTAGTGGAATGTGGATAGGCAGAGAGATCAATGGAACAGAAGAAAGAGCCTGGAAATAGACCCTCGCTTATATAATCATTCTATTTTCAACAAAGGCACAAAAGCAATCATTCTTTAAACTGCATCAATGTGCAGTGGCCTAATCCAATTTAGAAGTAGCCTTATCCTGAAGTCCACTACTCATCAAATGAGGGAGCTGACCCCACAGTGTGGTCTCTTGGATTCTTTCTGGCTCCAGGTGATGGAGGAAGTGTAGACTCCCAGGCAAAATGCTCAACATCCAGAAGCAAATGGCTCATACTCTAGTCCGAGATCATGGGTTTTGAGGTCTATCCAGGTTACGTGGCCAATCTGGGCTGGTGACTGACTGTGGGACACAGCAGAAGGAAGCAAACGGAGAGGATACAATTTGGCTCCTGAGCAGCCCTGGGGCGTAGTTGGGGTGACCTGGTGCACAATCTGAAGACAGTGAGAAAAAACATCCCCTCCAAGGAAGCCCACGATTGTGGGGAAGCACTACATGGCAGTTACAGACACGAGCTCTTACCCAGGCTCTGCCACTGCGTGGCTTTGGGCCACTGCTGGGCCTTCACTTTTCCGTCTGCAAAATGAGGGGCTTAGGTTCATCAGTGGGGTTTTTCTTCAATTTTTGAAGCTAACATCTTGTTTCATTAATTAAATACTTTTTAATAACTCTCTTATGTCTCCTCCTTACTCCCTTCTCCTCCCCATGCAGGCATTTCTTCTAGTGTGTCAAGTGTGTATCTTTGTTTAAATGTCTTGCGGAATATGCGTTGCTGTGTGGAAGCCACCACAGTCCACGTAAATGTTATTGTCTTATATATCTCAGTCTGTCTCAATCGTTTCGTTCAGCATTGTGGTTTTGAGATCTGTGCTGGTTGTTACATGTACACCTAGCCTGTTGAATCTAGTTCCAATCAGTGGTTTTCAAACTGTGCTTTATGGAACCCTAGGGGTTCCACTTGTCACCTTGCAAAGCATTGGTTGGGGGTGGAGAGGTGGATGGCAGAGTTGCCCACCACACCTGCTTTAATTTACCCATCTCCACTTTTATCTGTTTTATGCACTGAGCCCACGTTGACCTGGGATTTTCTTCCGCTGCTAAAATCTCTGGCTTAGTTAAGAGCTGAAGTTCTTCCCAGCTCCAATCAGCAGCTGTGCACATGGAATGGATTGTGCAGATATAGGAACCAGGGACTCAGCTCAACAGGAGCAGATCCTGTGCAGCAGGCTCAGTGGAGGCCAGGAAGGCATGATGGGGCCTGAGTGGTGAGGACCATGAGATGGAAGGAGCCAGGAATTACCCTTCTCTGCTCTCTGGTCGAGTCCTCAGGTGTGCAATGATGAGAAAACTTTACAGAGATTCCTTTCTCCCACTGCTAGAGGGAGCTTTTCCTGGTGTCGAAGTGCCAGGCAGATTTCTGAGCCTGCAAGAGGCCGTGCGCACTAAGGCTAACACCCCTCTGGTCGGGAGTGGGCACTGACAGTGTGTCTATTCTGACTTAGCTCAGACCCATCCCCAGTTCAACCCAGGTCTGACTGTCCACAGAGTAAGTCAAGGTGTCCTAGTCAGAGCCCTAGAGATCACAGAAGGTCATGGAATCCCAAATGGAGCCAGGCTACCTTATCACCCAGGAAAGGTTGGGGGGCAGGTTTGGGACACCAAGGACTGCTCCAGATGGTTGCCTCTGACAGGGTGTGGAGTTTTGAGAGGGTTTTGACATTCTAACCACAGGTGTGGGCTCTGTTTCTCCCCTCTGCATGTTAGAAATGTGTCTTCATCAGCTGCCTTGGGAGCAATTGGATCCCACTTCTTGTACACACAAGACTGCTAGAACGCCAACTTGCCATTCACCTTGCCAAGGGGGCAGGAGATCCTGTGCAGTCCCTCGGGACATTGTCCACTCACAGGAAAGGACACAGGGAGTCAGAGTGTTAGCAGAAAGCAGCTTCGTGGACATGGAACCAGGA
>RJWJ010026752.1:0-22720 GCA_004363605.1 Indri indri | reverse complement strand
TTCAGCCTGTCATGGATTTACTCCTGCCCTGTTTTTCATGCTGATTAGCTATATCTGACTAACAACTAAAAGCAAGCGTGGTTACAGAAGCAAATGGCATTAGTTAGAATCAAAGAGAATACATTTTTCTAATCTAAAACAGTTTCTGTTTCACACAAAACAAAGTACATTCTTCTACTATCAATTCCTGCCTTTCAAGCTTAAAAAGAAATGGATTTTCGGGTGTTTCATTTAGAATGGTGAGGATGGGGTTCTGCCAGCTGAAAAGCATTTACAGTCATGGTCGCATTTCTCATTTTCAACCTCTGTCTCTGTTAAGTCAGAGCTAGGATGAACCTGCCCAGTTATAGGCTCAATTCAAAGCCACAGGGAACATCGATGGCTCTTGTGTCCCAAAGTGACCCTTAGGGCCATCTTGTTCCTGTCTTCATCTATTACTGGAAAACCAAAAGCAACTATGTCTTTAGTAAGGAGCTTCAAAACACCTCTCACAATTGCTGACTCACCCTTAATTTAAAGAACAATGAACAGGTGTGACCCTCCCAGAACCACACGTATGGTATTTACCTGCACTACCTCCAGGAGAGAGGAGATCTCCATTGACAATGGACCTCCGTGTAGGACAGTACCTTGCCCAAGGAGTAACCCCCTAGCTTAGCTTCTGATAAAATCATCAGAAGCAGGTTTTTCAAGGTGGCTTTGATGATCCGTTCTCAGAAAGAAGCTCCTTTCTCAAGCAAGTTTATCTTCCAAACTCACAGAGCCCACGGGCCACAGGTCTCTGCACAGAACGTGTACAAGTTCTGCATTTCTGCAGTAAAGGGGACATTAGCAGTGCTCAGTAGCAATGTCCCCACCTGCTTTGCTAAGGTCATCTGACATCACCGTGGCCCTGACATCTCATAACAGCGCAGACATGCCCCTTCGGTTTGGCCTTTTGCGGTGTGTTTGCTAGGCAAACTCTGGCTTCCTACTTGTTGGTGAGCAGGAAACTCACTTGTTCATAAATCCTTGGCCAGAGTGTGCCCATCAACAGGGTTACACTTGCCACCTCCTTGAAAAGGCAGTGAACCCACTCGAATCCCTGCTCAATAGATTCTCCACGCTTCCTGGCTATTCAGGTAGGAGCATCCCACCCTCTGCGTTGGGTATGGAGCTCTGCCTGGCGGGCCACAGCCTTTGGACAACGAATCCATGCTCGGCGCTCTCCTCTTTGTACTCGTGTGTCTATATAAGCACGCATTTTAGTTTCCTTTCTGGGGAAATTTCCAAGTAGATGCAATTCCTAAGATTTACCCAAGGGGAGAAATGTGTTTTGGGTACAGAGGTTTCAGCGGGTCTTGGAACTGGTCCAGGGTCACTGAATACAGGCTTCTAAAGGTGACCAGAGTGGAAATACCCCAAACTTTCCTTCCGTACACTCAATTTGCCTCAGCTGAGGTGGGAGGAAGAGAGAAAGCTACTCACAAAGCAGGCGGCCCGCGCTGGGTTGTTGTGATCCACTCGGGCTGCCAAGTTACAAAGGGGTGGGGACTCTCCTATTGCACCACCCTAGAGATTTTCAGGGAGCTGGGGTTTGTGACGGAGACCTGGGTAATTGGGACTGGCCGAGGAATGGGCGGCCCGGGCGGGACGAGGGCGGAGCGGGCGCCGCTGCGCTGACGGCCGCGGCAGAAAGGGGGCGGCCGCGCCCATTTCCTCCGCTCGGCCGGAGGGATCCGCACCGGCGAGCGGCGCCTCCCGCCGTCTGCCGCGGCGGCTCCCCGAGCGTGCCGGGCTGTGGCCGGGCGGCTGCGGCCGCGACCCCGCAGGGCTCACTGCGCGCTGTGCGTACAGGCTGCGGAGGGTACCGGCTGTCCGCATGGACGCGGCGCCGAAGCGGAGCCGCTCCGAGGAGCCGGCCGAGCTCCTGCCGTCTGTCCGGGACTTGGAGGGCGAGGAGGAAGAAGAGGGGATGGAGCAGGGGCTGGAGGAAGAAGAAGAGGTGGACCCCCGGATCCAGGTAGGGCGCGCGGGGAGCGTCGTGTATCCCAGCTTCGCTAGGGCTGACGCGGAGGTCGGCATCTACACTCACACCTCCAGCCCCTAGTGCCTGCGGTCCGGTGGCTGGTGGCGAGGAGAGAGGGGCCGAATACCCCGTTTCACCGCCCCCGTCCCCGTGGGGAGGCTGCAGTGCCCGCGTGGACGCGGCCTGCCTGTAATGCGTCGATCCCCGCGCAGACCCCAGGCAGGATGGGGGTCGCCGTAGCGTGCCCCGCGGTGCGGGAGGATGGGCAACAAAGGGAAAAAGGGGGCGGGGGCGCCATGCTGGCATGGGGGTACCCCCGGCCGAACTCGCGGCGCCGCGGGCATCGCACAGCCTCCCGCCCTGGGAGCAGGGGTTGCCCAGTTCGCGTGGGCGCCGGGCACCGTGGGCGGGCGAGCCCGGCAGGGTGGGCGTTGCCCCTGCAGCGTGGGCTGGCACCGGTGCCCTGGGCTCGGAGCCCTCACCTGGCTTGAGCCGTCCTCCTCCTTCGGTTCATTGTTAGCAAACGGAGGGGTTTATTGTTACCTGGCTCAACATTCCGCTTGACCTGAATGGGTTTAAAACCCTGCTTTCCTTGTTGTGAGGTCGGGTATGAACAAATCAGGGACAACTGATGTGCAAAGCTGACGTTCGGAGGCGGCGAGGGGATTGGCCTGGCTTTCTGTGCCTCCATTTCCAAGAGAGACGATTAAAAAACAATTTCCAAACCGAGATCTAGGATTGACAGTTTAACCTCTTCACCCCTAAGCAAAAAGCATAGCAAATCCTTTTCTAAGACCCGTTTTTCTACCCTTTCCATAAATCATTTTTTAAAAAATTGCTTTTAAGCATGTTCTGTAATTTCTAGAGCCCTAATTGGTTTTTCAGTGCACAGATCAATTAAAAGCTCACTTAACTCCGTGGTTGGGGTTTAAATGAATTGTTTTGGCAGATTAGCAAGATAAAGATTAGGTGGAAAAATCTTTGCATCAGGAATTCTGTTAATTAAAACCATCAGGTTGGACTACTACTAAATCTTGTGTTCTTGGTATGGAATTCTGTTAGCAAGATCCTTTGTTTGCAGAGTAAATATGAGTTAACTTCATGTTGAATACTTTTTACAAAATAATGGGTTTGTAAATGTCTATCTAAAGATCAGGATTAAAGCTAGTTTTAAAAACCCTGCTAGGTAGGTTGAATAATTGGCAGTTTGCAAAGAAAAGATTTTTTTTATCCCTTTATAAAAAAATATTTAACCACCGATGAGTTAATACCAGAATTCTGCCCTTGACTTAGTGATTTCACTGGGTTTCCACTTTTGGCTTGCCCTTGCTTATTTTCTTTTATTGTTTTCTCTGCAAAGTTCTTGCTTGAGGCAGGTGGTACTATTTTTATTGGGCCATTAAACCATTTTTAACAGGTGATTTTACCGAAAGGCACATACTTGGAATAAATATTTGCCCTTCTAAGAAAAGACAACTTCCAAATGTCCCCTAGGACATTGTTAAAAGGGACGTCATCAAGAAAAAGTTTTCAGAACTACTGACCTTCATTTGCTCTGATAGCCAAGCCTCAACTGTTTTCCTTGGGACTCAATCATGACTCTTCCCTTTTCCTACAAATTGGGCTTGAGGTAATTTTTCAGGTTATGGACGGAGGTATACTGGAAACAAAAAGGTATACTGGAAACAAAAGACAGATCCTTTACATCTTTTTTCTCCCTCTTTTCTTCACTAGGGAGAACTGGAGAAGTTAAATCAATCCACGGATGATATCAACAGACGGGAGACTGAACTTGAGGTACTGAAAGTGGAGTCTCTGTTCTTGGGGAAGTGGTGTCATACTGTCACTGAGCTGGTTAATTTTGTTTTAATAGCCGGAGGGTTATTGCTGAAGTCCCCTCCTTGGGAGTTGAGCAATAGCACGCTGACAGAATAAAATACACCACTGAGCCCAACCTGTGGGCGGAACGCATGTGGATCCAATTTCACATGTTGTTTTTCATCATGGAAGCTCCGTGGGGCCAAAACCAAGGGCTGTGCAGAGCATTACGCAATTGATGCTCAAGCCCCGGATCTTAACATGTCTGTGAGAAAGCTGAAAGGACTGAGGGGAAAATTAGCTGAAGTCTTTAATGTAGAATGGTGGATGAACTCGCAAAATCTCACATATTTTAGGGCAGTTCCTCCTCCCTTTTGTACTTGGAACTGTTGCGTTTCCTCAGATTTATACCATTTTTCTTTTACTTTCCTGTTCTAGTAACTCACCCTCTCTTCCGCTTCCCCTTCCCTGCTCATTTCCTTGTTGTCTACTGGTGTGTCAAATATAGTTATCTTAATGGTAACAAAAAGATGTTTAGACTGGGAAGGGCTTTCCTGCTGGGAAAAATCTGGGGAGACTAGAACTTGACTTGAATTTCATGAGCGTTTTCCAACCTAAGTGTAAACAAGTTAGCATTCTTTACAGCTGCTAATTAGTCCCCACCCCTTTTCAGGGGTGGTTGGTTTTACCACCCACCAGCAAATTTGAACAAGCCTTGTATATATTTTGGAGCCTGTGAGCGACTGTCAGCTGAAGGAACTGCAGGGAGCTGTTGGGAAAATCTTGTTTTTGTAGCAGAAGAAGTAACAATATAGTAAAAGTCAATAGGAAGGATGAGACATCTGGTCCCTAATAGTGAGAATGTGGGAGATAGGAATACAACCTACCAGGATTCACCTGTGCCTTGATTTCTGACTGCATGTGTAGGCCCTGGAGGTACCGAAGCTGGATGTAGCAATGTGGATTGAAAAGCTTTTTGCGCTGAGCTGTGTGAAGGCTAACTCCCCCATTCCAGAAGTAAAATCTGTGTTTACTTCATTTTCTTTCACTTACGATAAATTGAGTCTCTTTGTGATGTGGGGCAATTGGAACCTCTCAGAATCCGATTTCTAGTGCGTTATACAACAAAACTTCTACCATCCCTATAGGGCTTTAGGATTTACAGAGTATTTTTTACACGCTTTATCTCATTCCATCCTGTCACAACAGCCTGGAGCTGTGCTGGCCCATATGGTAGCCGTGTGCAACATGTGGTTATTTGAATTTAAAATTAAATAAGATTAAAAATTCAATTCCTTAGTCACAATAACCACGTTTCAAGAACTCGGTAGCCACTGTATTGGACAGAGTGGAGAACACTTCCATTATGTTCCAGGCCTGGAGAGGGAGTGAAGGTGGGGACCACCTGCTCTCCAGGTGAGGACTCAGGCTCAGCAACTCACAGTTCTATGGTGTGGCAGAGCCAGGGCTGCCATCCTAGACCCTGGCATTTTCCATATCCCCTCCAGCTCGCATATCTACCATCCCAAATATGAGTAGACAAGTTGGAATTAGTCTTTACCTTTGGGGGGGAAAAAAATAAAAAGGATTGAGGCTGGGCACAATGGCTCACACATGTAATCCCAGCACTTTGGGAGGCTGAGGTAGGAGGATTGCTTGAGGCAAGGAGTTTGAGACCAGCCTGGGCAACACAGCAAGACCCCATTTCTACAAAATATTTAAAAATTAGCTGAGTGTGGTGGTGTGTGCCTGTAGTCTCAGCTACTTGGGAGGCTGAGGTAGGAGGATCACCTGAGCCCAGGAATTCAAGGTTACAGTGAGCCATGATCGCACCACTGCCCTCCAGCCTGGGCAGCAGAGTGAGACCCCTATTTCTTTAAAAAAAAAATTTTTTTTTAAATTTATTCTATTTGTTTACTTACTATGTGTGGCCACTGTTCTGGATAATGAACAAGATATCCCCATATCTTAGTCCTCATGGCACTTACCCTCTGTGGGTGAAATTGGCTCACCTATTGAACTCTTTTTAGCCCTGATTTCTGAATGCCATTTCTGAATGCACTTAGGTATTTGTATGTCACAGGAAGCTACCCGACAGGTGTTTCCTGCCTTGCTCTGGAGAGCATTTGGAGCTGTGTGTGAGGCGAGCTGGAGGGCGTGAAGGGGGTGGCCAGGGCTGGGCTGCGCTATTGGCTGGCCTTTTCATCGTATTATTATAACCAAGACTGACTCAGAGAAATATAATATGAGCTACATAAGTAATTAAAAACTCCCCACTGGACACATTGAAAACTAAGAAGAAATAACTGAAATTCATTTTTAATATATTTGGTTTAATTCAGAATATTCAAGAGCATATAATTTCAATACAAACTCAATATTTAAAAAAAATCATTAATGATATATTTTACATATATTTTTGTGCTAAGTCTCCAAGATTTTGTGCATGTTTTACACTTAGGGCACATTTCAGTTGGCACTGGGCATGTTTTGAATGCTCAGTAGCCACATGTGACGCTGGGTGGCACGGGTTTAGGAGGCGTTTCCTGTCAAACTCACAGAGGAGCCCTGTGGGATTTCACCCTTGGTGCGGGCTCTCTGGATGCTCGTGGTGCTGCCGGAGTCTGGAGGAGAGAGGGGACACGCGTGTGCCTGTCCGTGGGCTGCATAGCTTTAGGCAAGCACTGGGCACCAGCTTCACGTCAGGCACCCCGTTGGCCACCGCTGTATTTATGTGGATGAACAAGACAAGGCCATGCCCTCCAGTGTGTTTTAGTTGGGGTGAGGAGTGGAGAGGTGGATGGTAATCACCGATTGTAATGACAGTAAGAGAGTGGTGTGACAGATACCAGGAGGGGTGTCGCTGGGGGACACCTGAGAGGACAGCGTCCATGGGCAAAGAGGAGCAGGCGGAGCGAGCAGGCAGCGGTGGCCCAGGGGGGGTGCTGAAGGATGTGGGGCGGGAAAGGGAAACGAGCCTCCTAGTATGTGGTCAGTCCTCCTCATTCGCCGTAGTTGTAGTCTGTGAAGCCGTAAACTCTGAATTAGCCAATATCGAACCATCGTTCCTAGGGGAAAGACAGGGTTAGGTTCCTGCAAGCCTTTGGTCGCAACCCTTTAATCAGATCATTGATACATGACCTTGTTTTATGTGTGTTTCTATTTAAAGACACCTTATTTAATATATTCTGATTCATTAACATTGAACTCATGGCCACTTACCCGAGGACGTATTTTCTCCATAAGCCACATAACGGCCTTTTTGCACTCAGGAACACTAGACAGCACTTCAGCACTACCCTTATGGGCCATTTTGAACAGCAAAGTCACCAAAAAACCCCACAAAAGTGTGAAAAATGTGGCGCTAAATAGGCAATGAAAGGGATCCTTGTTTATAGGCTAGGCACTGAAACCGGGAGCAGGGGGTGGTGTTTGCCCTCAGCTGGGAATGTGTGGTCGGGGGCTCGAGCCATCCGCTGCTCTGTGCGTGCCTGTGGATGGACCTGGGAGCGCCTCGAGTGTTGATTTTGGGGTTCCATGTGTAAATTTTAGTGGGCAAATTCACAGGTATGGAACTGACAAATAACGAGGACTGACTTTCAGGGCCCCTAGCGGAGGGTATTTTGCTGTCCTCATTTTCTTTCCCTTTGTGTTTTCATTGTGATCTGGGGTGTTCAGTGCCCCCCCCCTCATTTCGTTTGACTCTGATTACACCGAATCGGTGACCAGGCTTGTGGCAGCTGCTCGTTTGCTCACGTAGTGTGGCGCAGTCGTCTGTGGGCAGCCCGGATGAGGCGCTGCTCCTGGGTTCGCCGTTAGTATCCCAGTCTTTGTCTTGGCCGTTTAGATCTGAGGTCACGAAAAGGTCCCGGTGCCAGCCGCCTGCCATGCTGTCGGTTGGATAGCTGTCTCTTCCTGCAACCCGGCTTTGCCTTTGACCTTATTTCAACAGCACTGGGCCCCCTTGGCCCTCCGATTTGTGTCATAGAGTGCCAGTCTTGTCATGCTGTTGGAGGAACCTTTTAACTGTAGAGGCCTTGGATATAAGCCTGTTCTTTCAAATTAAGAAAATAAATGTATTTTCCCGCAGACACATTGATTATTGAGCTCTAATTGTTAATTCCCTAAGTATTTGCTGAGTACCTGTTACGTGCTGTGGGCAGTTTTAGGTGATGGGACAGAACAGTGAAGGGAATGGACACAAGCCCCTGCCCTTTTGACGCTCCCATCGTAGAGGGCGAAGAAGAGCAATAAACAGATAAAGTGCACAGCCGGTTACCTGGTGACCTGCGCTAAGGGGAAAAACAAAGCTGGAAGGGGGCACTCGGTTGTGGGTGTTTGCAGGCAAGGGGAGGGAGGGGGAGGCAGTGTTAGCTATCCTGGGTAGGGAAGCTGGTCTGGGCCAACTGGGGGAAGAACATTCCAGCCAGAAGGGACTGCGCTTGCTAAGGTGGGAGTGGGTCTGTCCTGGCCGAGCACCAGCAAGGGGTGTGTGTGTGCTGGGAGAGGGTGAGTCATGGGTGGAGGAGAAGGAGCCACTTCAAAGACAAATGGATCACTCAGGTGTGAGACAACCCTGCCAGGTGAGGTAATAAAAGTCAATATGCTGATGTCATTAAAAAGGCATACTGCATAGAGCTAACTTCATTCACATGTTAAACAGATGCCACACAGAGGATTTCTAAATCTACTCAGAATCAAGATTTGCAATCTTCTGAGCCTCCCTCTTTCTATTTAACTGATATGTCATGTTTTCATCATTTCCCTTGCTTGCTTTGAAGGTCAGCTATTCCAGAGCAAGCGGGCCAAGGGGAGGAGGAAAAAGGGCACAGTGACGCCTGGTTACGCCACCGCCACCGTACAGCTCCTCTGGCTCCCAGTCATCAAAAGTGGACTTTCAGCCTGCCCTTCTCCAGGGAGGCAAAAGCAGTTATTGCGTTTGTGTTTCCCCTTACTGCTCAGGTGGGACGGGGCACGAAAAAGCATTTGATGCTGGGTGTTGTGTTCCCCAAACTCGCATAAGACCTATGCCCAGAATCTGCCTTTTCCAGAAACCAGCAAACCTCTTCTCTTTAAAAACAAAACAAAACAAAAACAATAAAACAACTCTATTTTGAGCTTAGAAACCTGGAGGTGGGAGGGGGAAGGAAGGGTGAATTGGAAGCAGCCTGGCCTCTCTCTAATGAATTATTAGTGCAAATTAGGATAAGAAAAAACTTCCTTATAAAGGACAGTGGTGTTGTGTCCTAGCACTTTCCCCTTCAAGACCTGTGTGGGTGGGGTGCATAGGGGTTAGGCTGTACAAGGCTTAGTTATGCTTTTGAAGGATAGGTGGACCAGGGAAAGTGAGGAATAACTGTTTCTTGAAGCTGGCACCAAATTCCTGGCCTGGCAGCAGGCTGCCTGGTCTTGGCTGGGATTGGCACCGGCCTCCTTGTACACAGGTGAGATCTGGTTAAAGTATTACTAAACTGGAGGCCTTCATGCAGCAAATGCTTAGCACCTGCAGTGGCTAAGTTCTGTGTGGGGCTCTGGGGACCACCAGACACACTTCCCTGCCCTCATGGGGCATGCTGTCCCCTGGATTCCAGCGTGCGGTTATAATACAGTGAGAGAGATGCTGGGAGAGTCATGCAGGGCCCTTGGGGAGGCCAAGGGAATGGGGGGCATCAGAATTGAGACCTGGACACCCCAAATCATCTGAAGATAACATCCAGCGCAGCCAAAAGGTAGAGGAGAAAGAGAGCTGGCATTAGACATCCACTGCAGCTTGACGAACGTTGTGGGGGTAGGCAGAGCATTGTTAGTAGGACCTTTGGCGGTTGGCTAGTTGTTAAGATAAACAGACTGGCGGCCTTTTCTGAGGACCTTCAGGGGGGCCCGAGCCAGGGCTGCAGGGCAGCCACTGCCCCCACAGCTCTGACCTGGAGTTGGCCATCAGAATGGGGTGCTTAGGACCTTGTGCTTCAGTAGTCCCCCACATGGTGCAGCCACCTTTGGGGAGGTCGGTGAGTGAGGAATCCTTCGAAGCCTGTGGAGTGACTTAGCTATAGGACAGCGGGCAGAACTGGGCCTCTGGTGGCCTGGCTTTGAATCCCAGCTCACCACTTAGTAGCAGAGGGGACCTTCAGCAGGTTATTTAATCTGTGTGCCTCAATTTCTTCACGAAATGGAGTTGTGTCTCAGTTTTTGCTGTGAAATAAGCAGAACCCAAAGCCCTGGGGAACAGACAGGTGGAGAGAAGACAGTGGTCTTGGTATCTGGTGATGTGGGTTAACATCCGAGGCCTGATGACTTTTAGGGGTGCCTGGCACTTTGGAACCCTGTCTCATCTGTGGATTTGGGGGCGGTGATTCTTGCCCACATCTCTGGGTACCTGGAGGAGAGCAGGAGATGCTGTGTGACGGAGCGCTTTGAGAGCCACACAGCCCGAGTGGACGGGAGGGCCCCTGTGTGCCTGGCTGGCACCGGGGACATCAGGCTCCAGTGAGATGTGTGCTGGGGCCAGGCCGGTCACGGGATCTGGGATGGCTCCTCCCCAGGTCCTGCCATGACCTTTTATTTTGTCAGAGGAACTGGCACTGGGCAAGGGGCCAGAGAGGGCTTATACAGGCCAGGATTACAGCAGGATGACTTTTCAGTCACTGGATCAGCAGGGCATTGCACTGGCCTGTGTGCAGGGATGTGGAAATCAGTTTGTTTCTTCCAGTGAGCCCTGCTTTGTTAGGTGTGCCTTCTCCTGGGATTTGCCTGGCACCAAATAAGTGCTCAATAAATGTTTGAATAGATGAGTAACAACAGATTGCCCTGTAATAGCTGTGTGACCTTGGACAAACTACTTAATGTCCTTGGGCCTCAGGTTCCTTGTCCTGATAATGGTGCATAGTAGGCCATCAGTAAATACTATTGCTCCTGTTACTGGAGTAGGGCAGGGCGAGGGCTGCATTGTGGTGGGTACTCACAGGAAGGTTTCGTGTCCATCCTGGAATGTCTTGCCTGCCAGATTTTGTCTCTTAACTGCCCTTTAGTCACAATGACAGCTAGTAATGAGTGGTTACTAAATGCCAGGCCCTGTCCTAAGCGCTTTGTATATGTGAACTCATTGAATCCGCACAACTTTGAGATATTATCACCTCCATTTTGCAGATAATAAAACTGAGGCATAAAGCATACAAATATCTTACTCTAGAACAGAGAGAGCCCTAGAAATCGCATTTGTGCCCAGGCTGTTCTTAGGCAGGGCTGACCTTGGTGGCAGTTGTGACACAGGTAAAACACAGCCTTGTGCTCCCTTTTCCTCCACAAAACCTGTTCACTTACCAAGGTGTTGGCTCGTGAATGCTGATTCTGTCTGCTTGGGGATGTTAGCATTTTAAGAATGACCTTCCACATTAAAAAAGGATGATGTGTGGATATGGACAAATGGCCGTGATCTATGTAGTGGGAAAAATTAGTTAATAAAACTATACGTAAAGCCATATGTACAGTAAAAGAATATGTGCATACGAGAGAGAAAGGTGTAGAATGGAGTTATTCTTTGTGTGGTCTGAAGAATGTGAACTGCTTGTTACCAATTAAGGTGAAGTAAATACAGAAATCAAGAGGAAAACTTTAGATTTTTTTTTTTTTTTTTTAGCAATTTGACGTTGCCATGACATCCAAGAGACATTTCATTTTCCTAGTTTATTATTCTAAAGAAGCATTGATCCACTGTGGGTTGGTGGGGGGAAGATCACCATATAGTTTGAGAAACACGGCTCTAGAAAAACACACACTCAGATGTTACCAGTGGTTGTGCTAGTTGCTGAGAATGCTGGTGATTTTTATTTTTCATTTTTTGGCGTTTTTTCCTGAATTATTTACAATGACCATATTTTATAATTTTCATAGGCAAGGGATGGGGGTGGGGAATGAAGCCTATTATAAAAAGATGTCTTTATATGCCAAAGAAATGAATTTGTCTGGAAGGAATTTTAGGAACTATGAAGGCTGGTGGGAAAAACTTTGGATTGGTAGTTCTGTCTTAATTGTAGATAAACCCTGATGTTAGTGGGCTTGCTTGGTGAATTACTATATTGTTAAGCATTAGTTGTGGTAATTCATGGAAGAATGAAAAGTGTTTTAAAGGCATTTTAGGATTGTCTACAGCCAAGAAACCCTCATTTATATGCTTATTTATAAAATACAAAAAAAATCAAGATAGAATAGTGGAAAATATTCCAAATATCAAGAATATTTAGGTATTCAAACTTCATTACTGTATGTGTTTGTTGGTGTCATTCCAAATGGATAAAGACTTGTGGGCACATGTAAGTTCTCTTCCACGGCCTCACTCACTGTAGCCACATTAGCAAAATGATATTGGTATGGGCCATTGGCCAGACATAGAAATGGCTTTTTGACATTGAAATGGATTCTGTTGCCTTAAAAAAAAAATTGGATGTGTCTTTCTTTGAAGCTATAAGGACCAATGAGAGAATACACAAATTTCCCTGGCTCTTCAGCTGGAACCTAGCATAGGATCATGGGCACTTGCTATTGTAGTACGAGCTGACTTTTCTTTAATCATGTGACTGTATCCCTGGGTTTATCCAAGATGCCTACCCTCTGACTCTGAGCTGTTCCCAGGTGTCCTCACCTTAAAAGAAGACAGGCTAGGAGGGCTGATGGATTTGTTGCTATCCTCATGGTTGATAAGAATCTTCACATGCCCAGGTTGACAGAGCTCTGGTCCCTGTGGACTATAGCCTTTTAATATTGAGCTGTTCTTTTTCCTTCTCGGCATTTATTGTAGGGACTGTTAACGTAGTGGTGTGTGTTGGCTGGATGAATTAAACATCTCTTGAACCTCATCCCTTGGCAGGAAGCCCAGTCATCTTTGCCCAGCCCTCTTTGAGAGTTACTTAATCTGCCTTTTGCCACATAGATATTTCCAACAGTAAAGACTATATTGCTTTTTTGCAGTGCATAATAATTTGCAAATCAGCTCTTAAGAGCGTGGCGAATCAGCCCTTTCATTTCCTTAAAGGAAAATGGAAAAAATTTTGTTCTATTCTTGCCTGTTTTTTTTCCCTTTGCTGTGTTTTGCTGGATTATCTAAGAGATATTAATGTTTTCTCTGACAGAAAGAAACTGTTATCGAGGAGACAATGGGAAGAATATCCGCTGTTTATTATAACCACAGCCAAGCCCTCTTAGTATAAACTCTTTTATTGTTTGGCATTAAACCCTCACCCAAAGCATGATGAATGGGGTTTGGTTGTCTTTGTCCAGCAAACCCTTTTGTTTCAAGTATGCAAAGGATTCAGCTTTGTTTTGATAGATTCGAAGCCCACAGATTTAATGTTCTCTTACTTGGATTTTGGCTTTATTAGAAGAGATGAAATGGTGGTAGTGGTTTTTGTTTGTTTGTTTGTTTGTTTTGAGACACGGTCTCGCTCTGGTCCCCTGGGCTAGAGTGCAGTGGCATCATCACAGCTCACTGCAACCTCAAATTCCTGGGCTCAAGCGATCCTCCTGCCTCAGCTTCCTGGGTAGCTGGGACTACCCACGCCAAGCTAATTTTTCTATTTTTTGTAGAGGTGGGGGTCTTGCTCTTGCTCAGGCTGTTCTCAAACTCCTGCCTTGGCCTCCTAAAGTGCTAGGATTATAGGCATGAACCACAGTGCTGGGCCTGTTCTTTATTGTTCTTGATTACTGTTTCTACCTAACAAATTACCCTACACCTTAATAGCTTAAAACAACTGTTTTTATTTTGCCCATGATTGTGGGTCAGGAATTTGGAGAGGACTTGGCGAGGGTTAAGCTGGGCAGTCCTTGCTTGAGAGGTTTTGTGCAGTCAGATGTCAGCTGGGGCTGTGGTCATTGGAGGGCTCAACTTGACATCCAAGATGGCCCACTCATGCGCCTGACAGTGGGTGTTGGCTGGGAGCTCAGGTGGGGCTGTCAGAGCACCTGCATGTGACCTTTCCCATATGGTGGTCTTAGGTACTGACTTCCTTATGGTATCTGGCTTCCCCCAGAGTGAGCATCCCAAGATGACCAGGTAGCAGCTTTGTGGCTTTTTCGGATTGAGCCTCGGAACCTCCAAAGGAGCACTTCTGTCATATTTTATTGGTCTAGGCAGTCACGGGCCCACCCAAAGTCAGATTACTCTTGACGGGGTCATTGCCAGAGAATTCCAGGCCATGTTTGAAAACCCAGCCAGGCACAATGGCTCATGCATATAGTCCCAGCTACTCAGGAAGCTGAGGCAGGAGGATTGCTTGAGCCCAGGGGTTTGAGGTTGTTGGGAGCTATGATGACACCACTGCACTGTAGCCTGGGCGACAGAGAGCTGTGTCTCAAAAACCAAACAAAAAAACCGTGCCATACTTGTGGTAATGTAAAGACAGCGACTTGTTTTGAGGCCTGTTGAAAACCTGCTTTTTTCCTCCCTTTCTTTACTGAGGGAGGCTTCATAAACAACTGGATTTCAGTGTCTTCTCCAGGTGCTTTAATGGTTAACCAGCCAGCAAAGCAAGGACTCTGGTTACTACTCCCAATGACCCTAAATCCAGCAACAATAAAAGCATGAGGGAGCAGTTTTTAGCAGTGCTGTGGGTCTTGCCGTAAGGAATTTGCCACTTTGCCCATTTCTTAAAAATTTTGTCTGAGAAAAAATTATGCCATGGCTTTAATGCCTGTTAGGAAAAAAAAAAAAACCAGTGGAGCCTAGAGCCAGAGGTACAGTAGTTAGGCAGATGCTTTATAAATTCAAGGGGGAGGGTGCTAAGGCCCCTTGGGCAACCCTAGTTAGACCTCCTGCTTTCTTTCCCTGCCGCTGCTTTTGCTGGGTCTCCTCTGGGGAAACACATGTAGAATCCTGGTGTTGCATTCATTTGGTAGAAATTGGATCTACCCTTTCAGGTGGAATGTGTTAAAGAAAAGCATGCTTTTTTTTTTTCCTTAAGAGACAGGGTCTGCTCTGTCACCCAGGCTAGAGTGCAGTGGCATGATCACAGCTCACTGCAGCCTGGAACTCCTGGGCTCACATGATGCACCCGCCTCAGCCTCTCGAGGAGCTAGGACTACAGACGCTTGCACTATGTCCACCAGCTGTTTTTAAAATTTTTTTGTGGTAACAGGGTCTCGTTATGTTGCCCAGGCTGGCCTCAAACTCCTGGCCTAGGCGTGAGCCACCCGCACCTGGCCTAGAAAAACCACACTTTAATGTTATGAAACTTGGGGTCAAAAAGCACAGGAAAACTTTTTCTGGAACAGATCGAAAGTTAACTGCACAGTGTGTGATGGTGGGAAGTGTGGGCTGTAGAGCTCAGGAGAGCAGGATTTGAATTCTTCCTCTGCATCTTAATAAGCTGTATGATCTTGGAGAGTTTGTAGTTTTTGTTTTTTAGCTTTTCTGGGTTTTAATTTCCTTCCCTAAACTGTGAAGGGAAATATCTATCTTGCCAGGGCTGTTACGGATTAAATAAAGTGGTGTTCATAAAGTGCCCGGCATGGGACCTGACATACAGTGTCTAACAAACGCTGGTCCTTTCCTCCCCACACCTTGTCATTTATTGAATAACAGCACCTGCATAAAAACACTATTTAGTCAAAGCTTATTTTATGCTAAGTAGTTTATATAGTTTATCGAGTTCATTCTCACTACAGCCCTTGAGGATGTCGATGAGAAAGGCAGGCACTGAAAAATGAGGTCACTTCTCCCAGGTCATACGGCCAGTGGATGGTGGAGCCAGGATTTCAATCCAGGAATCTGAGGCCGGAGCCCATGTACTTAAATAGTTTTGGGATATGTTTTTGGGGGTGTGAAGGATGCACGTTCTGAGACCCCACCGAGGCTGGTGAGATGAAAGAACACCTGTCTAGGACTTAGGGGACCAGGGTTTCAATCTTTGCCCTGATACTGATCAGGTATACATCTTTGGGAGAGGAACTTTACCTCCTGAGAGTTCAGTCACCTCATCTGTAAAATGGGAGCATCTGAGCTAAATGATGGGCAAAGTCTTTTCCAGCCCTGATACTGTATGACTCTGGGGTTTCAATTTTAAGGTAGTCACATGCAGACTAAATTACGATTCACCCTTAGTCTTGACGATAGGGGAAATACAAAAGCTCTGTAGTCAATCTGTGCTGTAATAGACTTAAAATTTTATTTGTGTTGAAACAATACTTGCCCATAGTTTTTTTTCTTAAGCCCTTGATAAGTTATAATGAAAAGTGGAAGAAGTCCTTTGCCTCACTCCTCCCTACCCCTAGTTCTACGCTGAGAAGCAATTACTTTTGACGTTTTTAGCTGTTTTTTCTGGTTGTTTCTTCTGTGACCCTAAGGTTACAGCAGTGGACTTTGATTTTGGCTCTTTTTGTTTCCTGTGCCCTTTCTTCCCATTCTGATGAGCTGCAGTCAGCGGGGGAGGTTATCCAAAAGCCAGCAGAATTCAGACAGCCAGCTTGCCTGGAATGTGTGCGTGGTTGCATGTTGCTCACGGAGGCTGCACTAACTGATCTCTAGAGCTTTCCAAGGCTTGGCCGTGAACTCACCATATTGCCCTGATTCTAAAACTTGTGCTAATTATAAAGGAGACCTTTTATTTAATATTTCATAATGCTCAGATGATGGTTGAAACACCATCCCCAATAAATGTGCACATCAATTATATAATCTATCCGAAATCTAATGATTGTGAATTTTTGAAAAAGGGTGTTTTGAAGTTGACGTATGTTAACCTTCTTGGTGTGAACTTGGAAATAATTCTCTTGTGGTTGAATTCAGTAAATTGCTGCTGTTTTAGCAGTTCTGCCGCCTCTTACACAAAGAATCCTGTGGGTTTAAAAACATGTGTTTGGCCATGAATGAAAAAGCACTGGGTCTGGTCAGTCTTTCTAGCTGTGCGTGCAGGGTGGTTGTTATGTGACCCCTGTCCCTCCTCCAGGGTCTTGTGGGACTGACCCCTGTGCTGAAGGTTTAAAGTCTTTTCCTTTGTGGTGCTTTGTATCTTGGGCTGTTTTAAACATTGTTTTGTAATTTGTTCATTTCCATTCTGGTGGCTCTTGCCTATGTAACATTGACAAGATGAACCGAAAGCAAGTCTTTTCCAAATTGTTTGACATTATTATATAAGATAACTGGCTCATATTATTAAAAAAAAAAATCGAGCCTCTCTCCAGGAGCGCGACCCCCGCCTTGGCTGGTGTGTTTCCCCGGGTGGGGGCGGGGGAGGCAGAAACGCGCATGCGCGGGGAGAGACCGCCTGCGGGACCCGTTGGGGGCGGAGTGGGAGGGGGAGCGGACCGCGGCTCCCCTGAGGTCGCCGTCCTGCCACCCCGAGGTTGGCCGGGCAGACATGCACCGATGGCCCCGTGCGGCAGCTGCACAGCTACTGAGCGACAGTAGTTAGACACATACGATGAGGCCTCCGTTTGAATCTTGCCCAGATGCTACAAACGCCAGGCCGGAGGTGAAATGAAAAAGCAAAACTGGTATTCTTAAGAAAATGATTCAGTTCAAACCAGAATGAAACACTACCGAAACTTTCTTCTAGACTACGGACCATTCCCTCTGTTACAACATGGTGAACTCGGAACCCTTGAATGCTGCTGGCGGGAACGTAAGACAGTGCAGCTGCTTTGGAAATCAGTCTGGCAGTTCTTCCAAAGGTTAAACAGCAACTCTACGCCTACGTGTATACCTAAAAGAAATGAAAACGTAACGTCCTCACAAAAAACTTGTACGTGAATGTTCATAGCAGCACTATTTGTAATAGCCAAAACTGGAAAAAAACCTCAAGGTACATCAACTCGTGAATGGATGAAGAAAACGTACATCCGTACAGTAGACACAGTGGGACGTACTGCGGTATGACAAGGAGCATGGTTCAGGCCTGAAAAGCAGTGAAGCACTGACACGCTACAGCACCGTGAGAGAAGCCAGACGCAGAGGCCACAGGCTCTGTGGCTCCATTTATATGAAACGTCCAGAACACACAACTCCAGGGAGATAGAAAGTAGACGAGTGGTTGCCAGGGACGGGGGGATGAGGGTGACTGCTAAAGGGTTGGGCTGTCAACGGAAAAGAAGCCAAACTCTTTATAATAATTTAAAGACGGTTATTCTGAGCCTAATTTGAGGACCGTGGCCACGCCCAAGAAGCCTTGAGCAAGTGGTGTCAGTAGGGTTACAGTTTGGTTTTATACATTTCAGGGAGACAGGAATTACACGTAAAGTCATAAATCAATACATGGAAGGGGTACATTGGTTTGGCCTAAAAAGGCGGGACATCTCAAGGTGGGGGCTTACAGGTTATAGGTGGGTTTAAAGACTCTTTGACTTGTAATTTGTTAAAGAAATGAAGCTTTGTCTAAAGGCTTGGAATGTTTTAAGACAAGGAGTTGTTAATCAGAGATAAGATACCTTCCATACATTTGTGTGTAAACTGAGGACTTGCACGTTTGTCTCAGATGGCCTTAGGCCGGTCCATGGGTTACAAAGGATGTCTCCAAGAAGGGAGGGGGGCAGGATGAGGCGTGTCTGACCTCCCTTCTCATAGTAACTCAGTTTTAGGGTATCCCCTTGGCCAAGAGGGGGTCCATTCAGTCAGCTGGTTGGGGAGAGGTCCTTAGGATTTTATTTTAGTTCACTGGGTTGCTTGTTGGGATGATGGAAATGTTCTAAACTTGATGCACAAACTCGTAACTACACTGGAAACCACTGAATCGTACACTTTAAATGGGTGAAGTGTATGGCGTGTGAATTCTGTATCCATAAAGCTATTTTTTAAAAATGAAAGAAAAAAAAAATCGAGGCCATGAAAGACAAAGATTGAAGAGCTATTCCAGATGAAAGGATATTAGAAAGAGAATACAACTAAATGCAGTGTGCAAATCGGATTGAATCGTGGACTGGGAAAAATTTTTTTCCTTTATTGTAAAAGACGTTAGTGGGACAGTTGATGCAATTTGAATAAAGTTGTAGATCAGATTAGTAGCCTTGTATCAGGTGGATGGAGGTGAGGAATAAAAACCTGTGGGTGCAGTGGACACTGTCCTAGTGACGACGGGCACACCGAAAGCCCTGACTTCAGGGTTACACAGTGTAGTCATGCAACAAATACATTTGTACCCCCTTAATATTTTGAAATTAAAAAAAACATACAAAATAGTATTGTATCAATATTAATTTTCTGATTTTGATTATTGCACTCAGGTTATGCAAGATGACCTCATGTTCAGGAAATACCCACTGAAATATTTCAGGGTAAAGGGGCATGACGTCTGCATCTTACCTTCATTTTTTCCAAGTCAAATTATTTTATATTAAAAAGTTAAAGGGCCTTTTCCCTGTTCCCAGACCTGCCAACTGCCTTAACTCAACCTCCAAATGGCAGCCCCTCCCTTTGGTTATGGAATCTTCTCGTGGGCCAGAGAGTCAAAGAAAGGCTGCGATGTCCCGGGAGATGGGACAGGGTGCTCACCTGTTTGGAAGCACGCTGTAGGCAGAGCGGAGTTGTAAACAGGTCCCTCTGTCTAGGAGGGAAGAGGTTCTACTTAGGCTTAAAAAGAGTCCAAGACCCTTGTTAACATCAGAGGAGGGAAACTGGCAGCAGGAAACCACAATGACCCCATCTTTTCCTCCTTTCCTCCTCTCCTGTCGTTGGAGGGAACCTCTTGGTGGTTCCGAACCAGGACAGGCAGTGTGATGCCTCTGGAAGGGTTGGGGTTAGGAGGCAGCTTCTGGCCTTGTCACCAAAGCTGTCGAGCTGCCTGGGGTCTGGAGCTGGGTGATGCCCAAGCTGGGATTAGACCTTTCTGCACTTTGCCCCGCAACACACTCAAAGAGCTTAAAAGGAGGATTTTCTGAAAGATTTATAGGAATCTTTCATGGTACTCGAGGTTGGGGGAAGTGTCACTGGTCCTTATGCTTAGGGAGACCACACATGCCAGGTGGCCCCGACCATCTGGGTGTGTGCCTGTTGTCCCATCAGAAGTATGAGTAGTGCCCTACTTCTCTCTCACATGGGTCCTGCTTGTTTGATAAATCATATGACCGTGTTATTGTAGGATTAGAATCAGGAGCCCAGATCACCGCCCTTCCCCCACACCGGGTTCTCTGCTTTTCCTTCTCTCTCTCTCTCTCTCTCTCTCTCTCCCTCCCCCCCCCCCCCCCCCCCCCCCCCCCCCCCCCCCCCCCCCCCCCCCCCCCCGCTTCTTCTGTTCTGATCCCTCACAGTGGGTCTTGTGTTGGAAACATGATGGAAGGTCCCACCTGTTGTGTGGGGGACACTCCTTGCAGAAGAACGTAGTGTGGGTTTGGTGGACACTCCAAGAGGCCTCTGCTACCACAGTCAGGGCTTGAGGTGGGACAACAGTAGGAGTCAGGGAGGGGAGTTAGCCCCTGGTCCCTGACAGTGATCCTGAGGTTTCCCCAACATGAAGATCCTAGTATTTTCTTTCTTCCCTTTCCATTTGTGTTTCTGTCACTTCAGGGCTGTTTTAGCTGGATTCTTCTAGTTGGGTGATACCCACTGACATGGAATTGGGCCTCACAGTGACCAGGAGTGCTGTGGCTGGCAGCAGCTGCCTGGTCTTCACCCTCACCCACTTCTCTCCATCTCTGCTGCTCCCCAGCTCCTGCACCCTCGTGCCTTGGCCTCTCTGGTTTGGCTCCCTTGGCACCCTCCTCTACCCTGACAGAGTCTTTGAGCGTCTGCCTCTGCTGTAGAATTCTTTTTTCCTTTTTCCCTGAGATAGGGTCTTGCTCTGTTGCCCAGGCTAGAGTGCAGTGGCGCAATCATAGCTCACTGCAGCCTCGGACTCCTGGGCTCAGGTGATCCTCCTGCCCCAGCCTCCCCAGTAGCGGGGACTAGAGGCCCATGCCACCACACGTAGTCATGCTGCAGAATTCTTAAGGTAGAAGCAGATGTTCTGGTCCCATTTTCACAGGGCTGTGAAAACAGGAGCTGGGGCTGAGAAGAACTGGCCAGAGGCAGGGAAGGCCCAAGGAGCTTGGCAGCATCTCTCAAAGTGGAGAAAGGTCTGGGCCTATCTGGTAGGGCAGCCACTAGCCGCATGCAGCCATTTAAACTGTAATTGTTAAACTTAATAAAATACAAAACTCAGTTGCACTAGCCACCTTTCGAGTGTTTATTTGGCTGCAAGGGGCTCTGACTTCTGTATTGGACAGATACAGAACATGTCCATCATTGCAAATTCCGTCAGCCAGCGCTGGAGAGCACTTGCTCCCTTTTCACCCAAGCGCTGTTTAAAGTGGTTTCTTTGTGTGTTCTAGTAGCTGCCACAAGTGCTCTTAGAGAATAGACTGGATGGGTGAAAAGAAATTGTGATTTGTAGTAAACTTGAAAACGTTTCGGATACCTTACTGCTGGTCGGTAAGTCAAGATGTGCCCAGTGGTGCCTTTTATCATAGAATTTGGAACGTTCCTGCTAACAAACTTTCCCATCACTCTAGGGCAATGTTTCCCTAACTCCAGTTATCCTCCTGCTGCTGTTATCATTTTTTGCCACTGCCTAGTACTGCGTATATTATTTATTTCATATTGTCTTTTAAATTGATTCATGTTTTTACTTTGCTTTTTTGAAAAGGAAATGTCATGACTATACATGGAAAACCATCAAAGGAAAATACATTTTTTAAAGCAAGCTTTTTATTAAAGAATATACACGTAGGAAGGGCCCACCTCATAAGAGCACAGTTTGTGACTTTCAGAGTAATGTTAGATTGTTTCCAATGGATTTGTTTTCCTTATCAAATTCTAACAGATTCTCTTTTCTGTAGAACTGTGGTCTCCAACCCCCGGACTGGTACTGCATGGTCTGTGGCCTGCTAGGAATAGGAACCAGGTGCAGAGCTCTGCCTTCCTGCCCCCACCCCCCCAGCTCCACCTCTGCCCCCCACCCCCGCCCCTGGGAAAATTGCCTTCCATGAAACTTAGGAACTAGGCCACACAGTAGGTGGGGAGATCTCTGCCTCCCCTCCCCCCCCCAGCTCCACCTCCCTCCCCCCATGGAAAAATCATCTTCCGTAAAACTGGTCCCTGGTGCCAAAAAGTTTGGGGGCCCGCTGCTGTAGAAGGCTCCTCCTTTCTTAAAAAGCAGATTATCAAATGCAAAGAGGTGCTGAAGACAGTGTAGTACCAAATGGAGACTTTCCCTGACAACATCAGAAGGATTAAAGAGAGAACTGAGTAGGAGTAACTACTTCACTTTTGTTGAAAATACACTGTTGTCTCTGGTTGGGGAGGGCTCTTTCCAGACAGGTCCTAAGGCAGCCGCCGAGTGGCAGACCTGGAACTTTGGCCGCAGGCCCCTTTAGATTCTTAGTAATCGTTGAGTACCCCCGGGAGCTTTGTGCTCATGGGTCATACCAATATTTGCCATATAGAAGTTAAAACTAAGAAGTGTTAAAGATCTGTATTAATGTATTAAAAATAACAAGCCCATTACATGTTAATATAAAGTTTTATGAGAAAACAATTTTCGCAAAAATGTTTTAAGGAAAAAAGCAATTGTTTTTGCAAGTGTCTTCAATATCTGGCTCGATAGAGTAGCAGGATCCTCTCGCCTGCTTCTGTATTCCGTCTCGCGGTGTCACATGTGATGTCACGTGTCACACAGTCTCTGGAAAACTCCACTGAACACTCGTGAGAGGATTAAGGTGAAAAAGGCAAATAAGTCTTTGTGAAAATTATGGAAATGGTTTCTACCTTGCAGGCTCCCTGAAAATGTCACAGGGACCACCCGTTCCCTGCTGGGGGTTCCCCCAGACCGTATTTTGAGAACCGCTGGTGAAGTGACTGGCACATTGGACTAAAAGACTAAAGATGTGTGCTTCTGTCTGACACCTGACGTTTACCTGAGATCAGGTCACCACTGGGCC